>JAOEGS010010178.1:0-18181 GCA_025447755.1 Corythornis vintsioides
CCCCCTGCCTGAGCAGGATCACCTAGACCAATCCACAGTGTTCTTGTATCCAAGTTAGGATGTTAGAGTTTGGACAGGTATCCAAGCAGATGGGTAAAGTACTGGTTGGATTGGGTCAGAGGACTATGGGCAGTGAGTTTCACACCATCTGAAGGCCGTACTGTGGCACATGTCCCAGGATAGATAGTCCAGCAGTAGAATGGGTTGCCCATAGAGGGTGTGCAGTCTCCATCAGAGAGACTCCATCAAAGATAGATTGAGCCCTAACCAAACTGGTCTGACCATTGCTGACCCTGCTTTGAACAGGAGGTGGAACTAGAAGCTGACACAACAGCATGAGTTGTGTGGATGTGTCTTTTCAGTGTGTGGCACATCTGCTCAGATGAGAGACCATGGTAAAAGTACCTACAAAAGAAGAAGCTGCTTAACTGAGCAGCACCTGTGATGTGCTTCAGCTGCCAGCTCCTGAAAACAGAAGCCAGGATGAAGAGAGGATAGAGAGTAAGCTGTTGTGTGGGAAATAAAGGGTGACACTGGAAAGAAAGGGACTGATGGAGAGGTATCAAGCAAAATAACTTCTGATTGCCTGCCACCAGGAGAGAACAGGGGAAGGAACGATGGCTCTCCTGATAAGCACTGCCTGATGTGGTTTCTGCTGTCCCATACACCCGGGCCTCTTTCTAACTTGTTGATGTACAATTTCCTCCCCATGGGAAGGTCAGGAGCGTGATGATCTTGTGTACAGTCTAGGTCACAGAACATCCCCTCAGAGCAGGGCAGAAGTTGCTGTGCGTTGCCTACAGCATGTGAACAGCAGTGCTCTGTGTCAGGAGCTCATTAGCCAGACAAACCTGGGCAGGCACAGGAACAGGTCAATCATCAATATTACCTTAATAGTCCCATTTGCTACTTCTAAATACCAACTCCAAGTTCCAGCTGGGGGAGACTGGAAGGCCCAGTCAGTAAAGCTTGTGTGCTGCCACAACCTGTGTTTTTCTCTGCCCTGCAACAAGAGACTTGACTTGGCATTGAAATGGTTTCTTCTCCCTTCTTCTCTCTCCCTCTTCTCCCTCTCTCCACTCCCTACTCCCCTGAACCCCTCACATGGAAAATTTCAGCTAAAATCGTTCATAAGAGAATTCTTCCATGAAGGATTGCCCTCCCTACCCCCTCCTCCAAACATGTCCAAAGCAGGCCCCATCCCTGCAGACATTCCAGGGGGGGCTTGAGGAGGCTCTGAGCACCCTGCTCTAGTTGCAAATGTCCCTGCTCTCAGCAAGGAGTTGAACTGGATGAGCTCTGGAGCTCCTTTTGACCCAGACATTGCTGGGATTCTATGATTCTATAACCTAAAATAAAGTTTTTCTTACAGTAATTGTCTCCAGCCTCTGACTAACAGCGTGTTCGTGCTCTTAGCAGGTTGTGGTGAGAAATGGCACAAAGGTTTCGAAGAGCTGAGCAAGTGGTGACACCAGGGATGTCAGTGCCTTCAAATCATCTCTGGAATCCATTGGACAATCCATCTGCCACTCCCCAGACTGAGTGGCTAGGGTGTGGTGGGTGTGGGAGAGTGATCAAAGCTGAGCTGGGAGAAAAGTCATCTAGACACTACGGATGTCTAACCAATCTGAACTCACAGGTCGTGTTTAGGAATGGAAGAGACTTTTGCTCTGCACTCTTGGTTTTTTCCCTCGATGAGTTCTCTGGGAGAGAACAGCTAATGTGGGTGTCTCTGCACTGGAGGGACAGGAATGACACTGCTGTCTGCAAGGTAACCATGTAAAACCACAACCAACCTGTAATCAACCGTGGCTGACAGAACCCTGTGGTTCTTTCCATCCTCCCTCATTTCTCCTCTAGTCCTTTTCCTGCTCCAGTAAGCGAGGCCGCTTGGACAGGGCTGTTCCCAGAGCCTTCTCCGGCTGCCACCAGCAATCTCTGCTGCCGCCCCAAGGCACTAAGAGTTAACGGTTGCTCAGCTCTTCGCACCACGCGGCACGTTACTGA
Organism: Corythornis vintsioides; assembly: GCA_025447755.1. Lineage (NCBI taxonomy): Eukaryota > Metazoa > Chordata > Aves > Coraciiformes > Alcedinidae > Corythornis > Corythornis vintsioides. Next base: position 2,008 of record JAOEGS010010178.1, read on the forward strand.
TACTGCTGCTGTTGTTGATGATGCTTTAACAGCACACGGGGAAAGAGAGGGTTCTTCCCCGAGGGCTCCGAGCGTCGGGCTTCTCCCCTCCGCCAAACGCGGAGGTGCAAGACCGGCTGTCCCTCGCTGCGGGCCGGGCACGGGCGGTGGTTGTGTCGGGGCCGCCCCGGGGAGGCTGCCGAGGCGCAGTGGGGCGGGGCCGAGCCGCGCTGGGTCGTGCAGTGCCGTGCAATAGAGTACAGTGCCAGGCCGTGCAGTGCCGTGCCGTGCCGGGACGGGCCGTGCCGCGATGGAGGCTGGCGAGACGGTGACCCTGCTGGGGGAGAGCGGCCCGCGGCGGCTGTCCCCGTTCAAGACCTACCGGAGGCGGTGGTTCCTGCTGGCCGCCGTGTGCTTGCTTAACTGCTCCAACGCCATGGTGAGTGCGGCCCGAGGCCTGCCGGCTTTCGGCGGAGCCGCTCCTGCTGCGCGGCCTGGGCGCCCTGGGGCCCGCGGCTGCGGCGGGGGCAGCGGGGACTCTCGTCGGCGGGACTGAGGGCGGTCCCGGAACGGCGGGCGGAGAGGGGCGGCTGCCGGCAGCCCCGCGGTGTCCGAGAAGCCCTGAGCGCAGGAGCGGATAGGGTAGCTGTCCCTCTCTGCTACTACTCTGGAAACCGGCTCCGGCTGGTGCTGGTGAAGGAGGGTGAGGTGACAGGGCTCGTCGTATCCAAAACTACCTCCTGTCTCCTCCTAGAAGCATCCAGGCAATCCAGGGCTCTGTCTCAGATGCACCCCTCGTCCTCGGAGCGCCGGGACACCCGAGAAGCCTGGCCGTGCCTTAGGGACCGAGCAGGAGCCTTTTCCTCGTGAACTTTGTTTCTCTGGCGTTTCACACCTCCCGTTCTGACCGGTGCAGTCCATGGCGCGATGAGGGAAGGGAAGATGGAGGAGCAGGGTGTGTTCTGGACCACAGCTAACATTGCTGCTGGGTCCACGCAGGCCCTGGGGGTAGTTCCTTACTCAGTGCCTCTGAGGGGCACATGATTCAGACCAGAGAATAGGGGAACTTCGTGGGTAGAGGAGCAGAAGTTAACTCTGTATTATTACTGACCTTTTGACAGTGGATTTGTCTTGTCAGAAAAAGCAAGTAGATTCCCTTTGGAGGTCTGTTGGACATAAAGAGGAGTAGGAGATTCTCTACTGAACATGCTGATATGTGAGATTCTTACTGCATACAGGTACTTGATTCTGAAAGAGCTGGAAAAAAAAAAAAGATGCTAGATCACATCCCGCCTGTTGGACACAGCAAAACTAAGTTCAGTAGTGTCCTAGTTGGAGTGAGAACAGGGCTGATTCTGTCAGTGATTTTACTTTTAAGCTCAGGTCTCCCCCCTGCCCTGTCTTCATCCAGCAGCCTGTTCTCACAGGCAGGGGCTGCTGCTGGCACTGACAACACTCCATGGGCAGAGTCACTGCCAAGGGTTGGGGTGCAGACCAAGGCACTACTGGGGCCTTTGTGTCACACTGGGGGTGCAGAGAGTGAAAGGCATCTGCAGGGAGGAGGAGGCAGGACAGGGGGACCCCAGACTGACCAGTGAGGAATTCCAGCCCATACATCCCATATCCCTTATAGAGTTGTGGGATCATGTGGGTTTTGTCCCTCTCTTTGCATCTTGGCTCACTTTGCCAGTGTTGTTTGTCTTGGCTTGGGTCCTCTTCTGGTTTCTTCCTTGGAGCATCCAAGGAGGGCTGTCTGTTCTGCCTTTGGTTTTGATCTGTGTGTTCCTGAATCCAGCACCAGAATCCAGCTCCTGAGCACACCTCCCAGCTGCTGCTGGGCCCAGTCTGGGACTTCCCCAGTGCTGCTCCACAGATCAGTGACAGTGATGTCATTGCCATCAGGGGGTTGGATTTGATGCTGGTTTTGTACATACTGATATATTCCATTATTCTTGTTCTAATTTCCATTCAAACTGCTCTACTTTCCTTTACTAATCACTGAGTCTCCCTTATTCCCTTTCTCTTCACCTTTGGGGATAGAGGTGAAGAGAGATTGTCTGTTACAGGTCTAAGGGGCCACCCTGACCCTAAACTGTGACAAGTAATTATCAAGCTAAACACATAAAGTTTCCCTTTACCAGATCCTGATAAGTGAGATGGAATCCCAAATCATTGCTCATCAGGTAATTGTTGATAATTATCAGGCTGATGTAGAATTATTCATGCACTTGAGGATTACCATGCTGCGAATGCAGGTTGTTTGGCAGCCAAGATCCGGCACTGCAACCTGAAAACATTTAAATACTGGGAAGGGTAGATATTCCATAATGGCTGGAGTGCTGGAGCAGAGGAATGGAAAAACTCTGTCAGAATGTGTCTGTTTGTGGAAAACAAAAAAATTGATGTGCCTTCTCAGGGAAAATCAGTGTGTATTCTTTAAGAGCAATGTGAAGCCCCACTCCTTGCTTGCAGTTAAACTGGCACAAGAGTGTTGTGCAGAAGAAAAAAGAACATCCTTCTGGAGCTGGACAGTGAGAGAGCATGGATGATTGGAGCTGTACAAACCTGTCTGTGATTCTTTCTCAGACTTCAACTTCGCTGAAACCTCAACAGTGAAACTGCAGGGTTAGTTAAAAAGGTCATCTTCATGCCTCTGCAAGTGTAGCTGTGTTCCAAGTCATGTTGCTGGAAACTTCATAGTCCTGAGAGATTGTGCTCCTGCCAGCCTGGTCTCTTGCCAGCTTCCTGACTATCCACTGTAATATGTTCCTGCAGTATGAACTGAAACCAGAACTTCACCACTTCAAGTCTGGGTGCTTAATAAATATCCCAGGGTGGAAAAACTGCTCCTAAGCCACTGCAAAGGTCTGGAATGGCAAGTATGCTGACTTACAGAGTTGTAACTAAACATGATTTCCTGATGCTGAAGTTTCTCCTAAATGTTCATGATAAAAATCACAGTAAAACGGAGGGAGTGGTTGAAAGGCCATGAAATCAAAGTGCCTGGCTGCTGTTTAAAAGTTCCACATGGAAAGATATTTACCAGTGCTGTGCTGTGAAAATTGCCTCTCAAGGTAAGGTGTGTCCCCAGTCCCTGTGCCCATGTTACGTGCAGCACTTTGTCCTGGTCATTCTCCTGGCAAGCAGGCTGCAAAATATTTATTGTGAGGATGCATGACTTTTGAATTGTCTGGCTTGGAAAGATCACCTCATGTGCCAGACCAAGCCTCCAGGATGATGCCTTGAATACCCTATTTTTCTGCTGATGGCTTTCAGTGCCACTGTCAGGCAGGAGACAGTCCTGAGAGGGAGAGGCTGTCCCTGCCAGGAAGACAAGGCAGAAGCAACTGCACTGCAGGACAACACAGTGATGAAGCAAGGGCTAGCTCAGAATGGAGGATTTCTTAGTTCAGGCAGTTTTAGGATGGTGATTGAGCAAAGCCAGAGCATGGGTTGATGAAGGGAGTACTTCTTCCCGCTTTCTCCTGCTCCACAATACTATGTGAAACCCCTTCTTTAACCAGAGCACCATGGGATGAATGTGACAAAAGAGTTTTTTACAGTAATGATAAATAGCCCCTTGAATCTCTGAGTTTAGAACCCCCTGTTCCTTCCCTCTATACAAAGTGGATATTATCTTCAGTGGATATTATTTTAAACAAGGATTGGTTCTCACTTCCTAAACATGGCCTGTTCTTGAAATTCCTGACAATACGGCGTAAGAAGCCTTTGCATTATCTTGAGAAGGCCATAAGTAGGCATCTGTGTAATTCACTTGCTGCCTCAAGCCCTAGGTAGAGTCTGTTCTGACCACAGCGAAGCGGAGATGGTGGATCCGCAGCTGTCTTTTGCAGCACTGGTGAGGAGGAACGATGCAGCTGTGGTGGCTCCCCGATTTGTCTTGTGAAACTAATGCTGTGATTTTGAGAGTGTGGTATGTTTAAATGTTTGAGAATACTCAGGGTATGTTTCCAGCTGCCACGGGAGTAAACTGCTGAGGCAAATACCTGCTTTCTTCTGCCTTCTTAGCATGAGCTGAACAGGTGGGAACTTTGTGTTTCACAGCAAGAGCTTTTTCTTGACTTTGATGTAGAATCAGAATCACAGAATGGTTTGGGCTGGAAGGGGCCTCGGAAGGTCCTCTAGTCCAGCCCCCCTGTAGTAAGCAGGGATACCCTCAACTAGACAAGGCTGCTCAGAGCCTTGGCCAACCTCACCTGGAATATCTCCAGGGATGGGACCTCAACCACCTCCCTGGGGAGCCTATTCCACTGCTCTACCACCATCAAGGTAAAGAACTTCTTCCTGATATCTAGTTTAAATCTACTGTTCGTTAATTAAAAACCATTACCCCTTGTTCTTTCACTACAGGCCCCCATTAAGCAGCCCCTCTCCCGCCTTCCTGTAGCCCCCTTCAGGTACTGGAAGGTGCTCTAAGGTCTCCCCAGAGCCTTCTCTTCCCCAGGCTGAACAATCCCAGCTCCATCAGCCTGTCCTCATAGGAAAGGTGTTTCAGCCCTCTGTTCGTCTTTGTGGGGGCAGAGGATGCACAGAAGGATGACACAGAGTGTTCCTGCCCTGCTCTGTGCTTCGTCAGCACCAGTGAGTTGGGGAGGTTGAGGGTAGCAGATTTTGGAGCTTGCTCACCCTTGGCTGGGTGGTTGCTGACTCACTAACCTGGAGGAATTCCACCACGTGGAGTGCCTGGGAGAGGAAGGAGGGCTTCACAAGCCCAGACAGGCACACTGCGGGTCAGGGCACGCCCGCTGGTCGCCCACACCTGTCTGCTGCAGCACCGCTGCACACTGGGGATGCTGCTGCAGTCCTCCTGGGGGCTGTACAGTCTAAAAGAGACAGCCAGGGAGGTATCTGGCTTTTCTGGAGGTCACACTTCTGTCCTTCCCTCCTGGGCTGCTGTGTCAGTGCGGGTACCTTCAGTGAGCCCAGGCACTGCTTGCTTCCAGACTGTGTGGCCCTTGGAGATGGAGATACTGGTGTCAGGCCTTCATAGCCTAGTGCTAGTGCAGGAGGAGGCAGAGTGTGTCAGAAAAACATCAGACATCACCTTCAGAGCAGGACGAGGTGCCTGTGAGAGACCATGCTGAGGCTGGCAGTGCCTTCTTGGGGATGGGTGAGCTGTTCCTGTGCCCAGTACAGAGCAGAGGGTTCAGTTTCATGGAGGTTGTTCCCCTTGGTGCCTTGTGTTATCACAGGCCATTGCTGCAGTGCACAGCTGTACAGTATGCCAGTGAAAGAGCAGTCCACGTGGCAGCCTTTGCTGGCTGATACCACGACTGACATGGCACAATGGCTTAATTTCCACCTTGCCATTCAGTAAATTATTTTACTCTATGCTTTCTGTAATCTTGGTTTGTTGGTGAGGTGAGCAGGCATTGGTTAACAGCTTGCATTTGATTTTAAATTATTTTTTTTGGTACTGCTTCTGGCAGGGCCATGTCTGTTTACCTGTGTGATGCATCAGTATATATCATTACTGCACTTTGAGCTCCCAATATCTCAGAGCTGTGTTTGTCTGTGCTGCCTTCTGAAGCTCACACCTCTTGCCTAGCAAAGTGGACTCTCACCCTCAGCTGTCACCCTGCTGCCACTGTAGATGGAAACTGGTGTCTCACAGCACACCAGGAACCTCATGAAGAAGTATGTGGGAGGACAAATGTGATTCCTTGGGACAAGTGGAGGGAGGCTGTGTCCTGCAGGTGAAATGGGTCCTGGAGGCTGTGTGGTAGTGAAAACAGTGTAGGGAATAGGGCAGAAGAACTGAACCTGTAGAAGATGAAGGTAGGAAGAGAATGAACTAGAGGGTTTGGGCTGAGTCTGGGAAGAAGAGTGTGGATTTGTGTCTGAGAATCAGTGGAGGTTTTACAAAGGTATCAGAGCAACAAAGAAGCTTAGGAATGAGGGCAGGATGAGAAGAGCTGTAACTTTACCTTGGTTACAGGAGTACCCAAGCAGGCCTGTGGTGGGTGGGTCTTCAGGGGACATTCAGCCCTTTCATCACCTGCTGTGCCCCCTGTATAAAGCAGAATTTTTTAGAGTGAAGAGTGTGTACTGGGGAGTGATTTACTGCCCAGACTGTCGTGCACTGGAGCTTTTCCTCTCCAGAATCAGGAGCCACATTGAGATGAAGATGCTTCTAAGGCTTGAACTCAGGAGAGGAGATGACTGTGGGAGCTACAGTGACTGCTTTTGGAGAAGAAATGATGTACACTATTGCAGTGGTTATTTGAGCATTCTGCTAGATGCATCCTAAATGCTGAAGGTCAAGGACTGTAGTCTGGATCATGAGCAGGCATGGACAGTGATACTCTGTGACCCCACAGCAGGAGAACATCTGAGAACAAACTATGCTGTATCTTTGAGGGAAGTGAGTTTTGCCAAGTATTAGGGGGTTGGGCTTACAAACCCACTGTTTAGTGTTCAAAGGCAGGAGTCCTTGTGCTTGAGTGGCTCTGCACTGGCTTCTGTGGAAATGACTTGACCTAATTTGACTGTAGCATAGGACAGAGAGTGGGCTTCTGCTGACATCCAGGGACATCCACTCTCACTCACCAAGTAGCAGCTGTATTGTGCTATGGGAATAGTTGTTGGTCAGTCAGGGGGTAAGACTCTTGAGCTGGGTGCATCTGAAACCTCAGAGAAAAGACAACTCTGGTCTGTGGGATGCCAAGCTGAGGGTTTTGTCAGTTGGCTAAAAGGTTTTTGTTCGTGGTAGCCCTGACAGGGCTCAGAAGGGACGTGAGCCACAGTGGATGAAGAGAAGTTGCTTGTGACCATTGCAGGTTGGGAAGAGACACAGACAAGAGGCTGGACTCTCTCAGTTATGCTGGTGTGAGATCTACTGGGCTGCCATCAGAGGGGTGCAGATGGATAGGGATGTAACAGTGTAGTATGTAACAGAGTCCCCTGGATGCCTTCTGTCCCTCACACTGACCCTAGATCTGTTTGGCTATGCTGGAGGTGAGTGTAGCTTGACCAGACCACATTGCCACAAAGTGAAGCAGGTACTGAACAAGTGTGGAAACAACCCTGCAAGGACAGACGTGTCTGATTCTGCTTCTTTGCCTCAGGACCAACCAGCTTCTGGGGATTGGCATCCTACAACCCCACACATTATCTCTCCTACTGCATCTGTCTCTGTGATCTACAGCTGGGAGACCTGATACTGTTTTTGGTGTGCCAAAGCAGAGTTCAGTCAATGTCCCCTGAGGAGTGGAGGAGAGAGAGATGTTGCATGAAGGCTGCATGATGTTCCCAGAGCCCACAGGGCTTGCACTGAGCAGGTTTGCAAAGTCACAAGCAGGTTGAAGAGCTCTCAGATCCTGACTGAGGGCTCACACAGAGACAGTAGTTACGCCTTTCAGGGTCCAGTTAAGGACTTAAGCTGAGACAGTTCAAAAGTTAAACAGGTTTGATTTAGTAAAGCATCAGGTAGGTCTGGAATTGCTGTTGGTAGATACACTAAGTGGAAAAAGGTTAACTGAACTCAAGTTAGTAATTCCCAGGTAACCCCTGACACAGTCAGAGCCACAAGTACTAATACATACTAGCAATACTAGGAGGGGTATGCCAGCTACTAAGGGCACAGTTCCTATCACAGAGGTGCCCCTGTCTTGGAGTACAGCCCATAAACTGCTTCTGCTAGACTTCCAGCCTTACCTTCACCTCCCACCCTGTTCCATCTGTCCCTGCCTTGTGGGTGACATTTAGCATGGTTTGGTTGGAGAGATGAGTAACATGTTTAACATGTTTAGCATGTTCTCATCCCCACACTCAGGGGTGTGACCTTTCATGTAAGTTTTGCCATTCATTAGGCAAAAACCTCTGCTCAGACATTCTGGCTATCAAGATTCATCAAAGAGCTATTTGCCTTTGTTTGTTTTTGTTGCTGTGTTTGTGCTTAACTGCCTGTGCTCTCCACTCTGCAGCTGTGGCTCACATTTGCTCCTGTTGCTGATAAGACAGCTGCCTACTTCCACATTTCCCTGGAGATGGTCAACTGGCTCTCTATCGTGTACCTCCTCCTCTCCATCCCGTTTGGTCTGGTGGCAACATGGATTCTGGACAGCATGGGGCTCAGATGTGCTGTGAGTTGAACTCCCGTTTTTCCCTGGGGACACTTCAGCTAGAGAGCAGCAACTGAGCAGGGCACTGACATACCTGCTGTGCAGACTCTGGCCAAACACTGCCCAGGGTGAGCATCCTGAGAGTCCTGTCCCAGTTCAGAAGCAGCTCTCACGTCACCCCTGAGGTGAGGAGCAGTGGGAAAAGTCAGAATAATGTGGCATTGCTCCTTGCCTTTTCCTGCTTCAGTTCCTGCTGTCTTAGCCAAGTGGCAGAGGCCAATGTGGGCTACCTTTGTGGAGCGCTTGCTGCAGTTGGGAAGGGTTTGCTATGGGAATATGTTAGCACAGCTGCTTTGTTTGTAGGGCCACTTTCAGGCTGCAAGCAAGTGACCCCTCAGAGTTTGGTCTGTGGTAACCCAGCCTGGGATCTCTACACAGTGCTCCCAGAAGCAGGAGTGCTGCAGAACTTTGTTACTGAGACACTGCAGCACAGCAGAACATTTGCAGGATGTGCGCTGCTTGACTCATTGCTACCATCTTTGGGTTGTCACAACAAAATATGGCTGATTATGCAAATAGAATGGAATTAATAAGCTTCTGTTTTCTTATCAGTTCCATGACAGTACCTGCATCTTGCATAAGCTGTACTGTGGTGTATTTCTCATGCAGGGCCTGAGAAGACAGGGAACTCACTGACTTTTGGGCCAGGAGTACCTTGCAGCAGTCCATAGGACTGGGGATGGTCTGCAGGCAGCTTTCCATGCAGTGGAAACACCCATTGCCTCCTGTAGTGCATGTGAGACCTGCTCTGTTGCATTAAGTCCTTCAGCACCCAACCCATCTGTTTCTGCTTGCAGGTGATCCTGAGTGCGTGGCTGAACATGACGGGGAGCATCATCCGCATGCTCAGCGTCCTGAAACCCCTCAACTTGGGTTCCCAGAGTTACTGGTACCTGCTTACTGGGCAGTGCTTGTGTGCACTGGCACAGCCCCTTATCATCTTCTCACCGACCAAACTGGCAGCACTGTGGTTCCCAGACCACCAGAGAGCCACAGCAAATATGATTGCGTCGATGTGTAAGTGGTGGCTGCAAAATCATACTGCCCATGCCCAGACCTTGCTGGCATTTGCCTTTCAGAGGCAAATAACAAGGAAAACCTCTGTACTACAGCTGTCTGTCCCTGCCCAAGAGTCTCCTGCACCAAATCAGTGCCTTCAGGGTTCCACGAGACAGGCATGCATTTCCATACTGGGGAGAAAGAGGTGGGTCTCAGCCACATGCAGAGGCAAAGTTCAGAGAGCCACGCAGCCTGTCAGCCTTATTCATCTCTGCCAGGACAAGGTGACCATCTCTGCCTAAATATCATAGAGGTTGTGGACAGCCCTCAATGTTACTAAACCTAAACTCTGTAGTAGAATCATAGAATTGTTTGGTTGGAAGAGACCTTTAAGATCATCAAGTCCAACCATTCACCCTGCACTGCCAGGGTCCCTAAACCATGTCCCCCAGCACCACATCCACATGGTTTTTAAACACTTTCAAGGAAGGGGACTCCACCACCTCCCTGGGCAGCCCATTCCAATGCCTAACCACCCTCTCTGTAAAGAAATTTTAGTAGTAATACAAATTTAATAGCCTTAATTCTGCAGCTCCTCAGGAGGATGTCCACTTTGCACGCCATGCCAGTGGTCACAGCTGCTAAATTCTGCACCTGTGAAAAGAGGTGAGGCTGCTGCAGCAATTTTGTCCAGCAAACCTGAACATGTATTCCAGTTGCTATGTGTGCTGCATACCCTGATGAAATACACTTAGCTGGCCACAAAAGCACGTTAGTGACACTAAATGCAGCAGCACTACCCACACAGAAACCACATCTGCCTTGCAAAGTGCCTGCAAGCTGGGAAACTGGAGGGGGAGGCACCAGATACACTTGCTCTGTCTTTTTCTTCTCTTGGCTCCTTTGGTGTCTGCTACAGACAGGATACTGCACTTGGCAAACCTTTTTCCTCCCTCCATGTGACATTCTGTCCAGCATCCAGAAGAAAATTTCATCCCTTCTCCAAGGTCTTGAGAGGTGCCACAGAACCTGGGCTGTCTCACTGGCTCCAACTGGGCAATCTCATCATACCTATATGTGTGTGGGAGCTCCACCTGCCTCCAACACCCTCTAAACAGCCAACAGCTGCCTTCTCTCACCCCTTGGAATTACAGGGAAGGGGTAGACCTGGGGAAAAGAGCAGTACAGGAGCACCCTATACAGCTTTCTCAGCACTGCTGCAAACCCTCGGCATGGGTGTTGTGCAGCTAGAATGAATTTATGGTATTGGAACAGATCAATTCTCTTTGCACTGCCTTCCTGAGAACAGGATGAAGCTGATGGGTTTCCCAGGGTTGAAATGCACCTTCACCTTCCCTGCTGGGGTGAAGCTCTGTTGTCAGTGTGGTGCAGTACGGATACTACCAAGGACCACTGGTCACTTGGTCCTTTACAGCAGTGAAGGAAGGACCCCAGCCTGCAGACAACTTGCTCTATTTAAGGAAGAGAGCAGCCAAAGTGCATTTCTTCCACATAGAGTGCTCAGTCCTCACAGGAACAAATGGACCTAACTCTGTGAAAGAATAAAACTGAAGAGCAAGGAACAGTGGAAACCCAGGACCTGAAGCTGTTCAATCTGTGACATGGTGTCAGTGTGAGGATGAACGAGCTGAGGTTATGATCTGCTGCAACACCTGTTTATTGGTGTTTATGGCTTTCATGATTAATGTCTGGTCACACCCATTACTCTCTGCTGTACTGAGCTGGGACTTCATTTAAAGAACATTTAAATATTGCCTAGAAGGAGTATCTGCCACAGGCCCAGTCATTTACTCTAGTGGTTAATTAAAGAAGTGGCAAACATGTACGTGCTACTTCTCATCTTGATGCCCTTTATACACCAGCCATTCATTCTTGTTGCATCTGTTTATCAGGCAGCCATGGATAGTCAACTCTTCTCTCCTTTGTTTGGAGAGTCTGAATGGCTCCAACTCAAGTCACTTCACAGGCATGTTTCCTTTTGCCTCTTTCCAAGTGTCTCCATGTCTGCCTGTTGCTCAGATGGCCTTTTTCTCTCAGCTTGTTCCAGTTCACCAAAACACACTTCTGTGTTCATGCCAGAGCAGCTCTCAGCATTGCAGTGCTGCCAGTACCAGTGCTGCACACACAAACTGGTGCCACAGCCTTCTGTCAGTATCCACAGGTCTTGTCAGTGCCCCTGGGTAAGCTTCCCTGTGCTTGTGTGCAGACAAGGATGGACCCTGGACTCAGGGTCCTGCTGAGCTCCTGAAATCACTGTGTCTCAGCTATGCTTTTGAGTATTTATCATATCTTGGTCCTCTCCATCACCTGTAGAGACTCACAGAGAAGCAATACAGGGCCAAGAACTGATCCCCTGTGAAGACCATAAGAAATTCTCTGCCAGGAGCAGAAAGACTTGTCTGAGCCCATTGATGTTGCCTCTGCTTCATAGAATCATAAAATCATAGAGTGGTTTGGTTTGGAATGGACCTTTCATGGTCATCTAGTCCAACCCCCCTGCAGCAAGCAGTGACATCTTTAACTAGAGCAGGTTGCTCAGAGCCCCATCCAACCTGACCCTGAATATTTTCAGGAATGGGGCATCTACCACCTCTGTGGCAACCTCTATCAGTGTCTCATCATCCTCAGTGTTAAAACTTCTTCCTTATATCTAATCTAAATCCACCCTTTTTTAGTTTTAAAACACTACCCTTTGCCCTGTTGCAAAAGGTTGTGCTAAAAAGACTGTCCTCATCTTTTTTATAGGCCTCTTTAAGAACTGAAAGGCCACTATAAGCTCTCCTGGACCTTCTTCCAAACTGAACAGCCCACACTTTATCAACCTTCTTCCATAGGAGAGGTGTTCCAGCACTGATAATTTCTGTGGCTCTTCTCTGAACTCACACCAACAGGTTCATGTGCTTCTTGTGCTGTGCACTCCATATCTGGACACAGGAGTCCAGGTGAGATCTCACCAGCATGGAGTAGAGGGGCAGAATCATCATTCTGAGATTCTGTTACCTGTTGGAGCAGGTCCAGAGAAGGGCCACAAGGATGGGCAGAGGCTGGAGCAGCTCCTGTGAGGACAGGCTGAGAGAGTTGGGGTTGTTCAGCCTGGAGAAGAGAAGGCTCCAGGGAGACCTTCTTGAGGCTTCCAGGATCTGAAGGGGCTCCAGGAAATCTGGGGAGGGACTTTTTACAAGGGATTGTAGTGATAGGATCAGGGGCAATGGCTTCAAACTGGAAGAGGTTTAAATTAACAATTAGGAATCTCTTCCCTCTGAGTCCCTGGCACAGGTTGCCCAGGGAAGTTACAGGTGCTCCATCACTGCGTGTTCAAGGCCAGGCGGGATGGGGCTCTGAGCGACCTGCTCTAGTGGGAGGTGTCCCTGCCCTTGGCAGGGGGTTGGAACTGGATGAGCTTTAAGGTCCCTTCCAACCCAAACCATTCTTACTCTATGACGATGGATTCATCCATCATCTTTGTGTCCCATTTATTGAGGCAGCCTTGTGAGGACAAGGACACTGCAATTCATAATCAGTTTACAGGAGTTAGGGGTTGTAGGGAAATAGGTTCTAGAGTGGACTTGGTGAGGAACAGATGTGGCAACAGTAAGACCATGCAGTCAACTTCTCCTGGTTTCTCTCTGTATATTCTGGTTTCTCTCTGTGCCTTTCTCTGTCCTTACATACTTCTCTGCTGCACTATGTCGCTGTGGTGCTTTCTGGCAGTAGAGGTGGGCACATGTTCGACTGCTTGCCTGAAAATAAGTGTCTTATTTTATTTCCTTCCAGCTAATCCCTTGGGAATTCTTATAGCAAATGTGCTGTCACCTGCACTAGTTCCAGAAGGAAAGCACATCCCATTGATGGTAAATGAAAACTGCTTTAATCAGCCAGCTGAGCCCATTGGGTTACAGATGATTTATTTATTTGGAGGTGGTGGGGCTGGAGAGATTGGTAACGTCTTGTCTTTGTGTTGTGCAGCTGGGTGTTTATGCCATCCCAGCAGTAGCAGCCTGTGCTCTAGCAACAGTGGGGATTCACGAGAAGGTTCCTCCAACTCCTCCTTCAGCCAGTGCCACTAATTCCTCCTCCCAGCCATTCCTCACAGGGCTGAAAACGGTAAGTGCTGTAGCACAGAGAGAAAACAGTGCCATGGTGAGGCATGCGGACATGCCAGACCACACCAAATCAGGGAAGTGCTGGGGAATCTGTGGGCAAGGTAGACTCTGAACTCCACCAAACCCACTATAGAAAGCCCCCTGAAGGAGACCAAGATCCCCTTCTCCCTTGGGGAGTGACAGCTGCTCACAGCAAAGCTTTGAGAGATGCCATCTGACCATTCAGCTTCAGGCTGACTGCAACAGGCACACATGGGCTCATCCAAGAGGACCACACAAACCTGCTGAGCAGATGTGCTAACAGGTGACAGCACATAACAAAGGGAAGGAAAAATCTTGAGCACTGAAGAGAACCTTCTTCCCTGCATGGTCCCCATTTTAACTTGTCCTCTGAAAGAGCCAAACTCCTCTCATGATCAAAGGGTTGCCCTGTCAACATTTCCAGCTGATGGGTCAGGGCCAAATCTAGTGTCACACCCAGACCATTTTTTTCCCCCCCTTCACTGTTTAAACATTTAAATGATATGTTAACTTCTTTCTGCAGCTCCTGAGAAATAAGCCATACATCATCCTGGCAGTGTGTTTTGGAGGAGGAATTGCCATGTTCACCTGCTTTTCAGCTCTGCTAGAACAGATCCTTTGTGAAAAAGGGTATTCAAATGTGAGTCTTTCTCCTTTCCTCCCCATTGTCCACATAATCTGTGATACAGTCAAAATTATTTTCCCTGATAAGGGACTCAGAGCAAAATAATGACAGCTGAATATCCTGCACTGACTCATATCTTACATTATCTAATATAGACTAAGCAGTACTTTCATCTAGAGCACAGTCAATCTCTAAGTATAATGGATCAGATGTATTTTCTTCACTGCCCATGGCCAGACTCCGCTTTGCAAATTAATCTTTTACTCCTCAAACACTTTTTTTTGGAAAATTGTATTTTTTTAAGCTGCTTCAGAGCACTGAGGCCTGTGCAGTATTTTGATACCTTCCCCAGTGCAGGATGGATATCGGGCAGTCCCTAGAGTAAAGCTGAAGTGCAAGCACTTTTTTCTTTTTGCACAGTTTTGTTTGAAGCCAGGGCAGCAGAGGCAGTCACAGGTGCTGTGACAGCTGTTTCCCCACCTCCCCGTGACACCAGTCAGGTGCTGCTTTCACAGTTAAGCACAGTGTGTGCACAGCTGATTTGTTTTATTCTCTTCTTGCAGTAGCAAGGGGATATACCAGTTCCTGGGTTTCCCCTCAGGCAGGCAGCACTTCAGTCCTGCTGTTTGTATCCCCATTGAGGTCCTCCTAAAACACCTCTCCAGCTGTTATGTACAGCTGCATGTCTGGTCTCTGTTCAGTCCCCCTCTACCCCATCCCCCTCAGCCCACAGGTCTGATACCTAGCTCAGTGCTCCATGGACAGGTTACATTTGTGCTCCCCTTTGGCTTTTAACTGGAAGTCTTTTACACCTTTCACCTTTACTTGCCGTGAATCATTATGCTTTTGTCTCTGTTGTGATGTCTCTATCCCACAGAAGCGATTTCAGACACCCTTTCTGGGACCCTGCCCCTGAGGTTCCAAAAATGTGTACCCACATTTGCCAAAGCTTCCTTGCTTTCAGGATTGGTGTTCACATTTGACTTCTTAAAGAGCTGAAGGAGAGGGACAAGCAAAGAGTCAGTGCAAACAACAGAGCATGGTCCCTACCCTAAGCTCTGCTCACTGCCTTTCTAACTAGACCCCCCTGCTACAGGCAGACAATGCTGTACCTGTGGAAGGTGGTCTGCCAGGGCAGGTCCCTTGTCTCTGATAACAGAAAAGGACAAGTAAGAAAAGTGGTAAGGAAAGTGTTAGGAGCATGATAATAAACCGGAGCGAATCCCAAGGCCATTGGACTTGTTGCCACCAGTCTGCACAAAGTACCTGAGTGTGCCTGGAGGAGCCAAGAATAGTCTCACGCCCAGGCTTGAGCATCTAATGGGAGGGAAACTGCAGCTGCTCTTCAACCTGGTCTTCTTTGCCATGTTGTCATCCACTGAGACCTTGGGAGTTCTGTCCCCGTGCAGCTGTAACATCACCTGGGCCCCCTCGTTTGCTGCTGAAGGCCCTGTGAAAGCCTCAGATACTGCAACGGGCAGGGAAACCTTTCCCGCCTCAGTGAATGACCCACTGGCAGCAAGCAGATGGGTCAGCGACATTAAAACCTCTTTCCTAACTGCTCTAGTTGCTCAGTTACTTCTTCTCCTCCAGGAATTCGCTGGCCTGAATGGAGCACTGTTCACAGTGTGTGGTTTGCTGGGTGCTTTCCTGCTAGGCATCTACGTCGACCGGACAAGGAAGTTCATTGAGTCCACCAAGATTTGTTTCTGCCTGAGTGCCCTTGCCAGCATTGTGTTTGCAGTGGTGAGTTCTGCCTTGCATTGCGTTCTGTTGCCACGTGATAAGTCTTCAACTCAAACCAAGGTCCCTTAATGCCATAGTATTTATTAAGCCATGTGTTACACTTTGGCTTTACCTCTCAAAACTAGGGATATTTTAAAGAAAAACTCTGTATTTAGGATTTCACAGTCACTGTAGAGCCTGCCACAGACTGCTTCAGGATAGAATCTACTCCTGGGCTGCACCAGGAGCACTGTGGGCAGCAGATGGAGAGAGGGGATTCGATTGCTCTGCTCTGGGCAGAGGTCCCCTGGAGCCCTGTGTCCAGCTCTGAAGCCCTCAGCACAGGAGGGACATGGGCCAGAGGAGGCCATGGAGATGCCCAGGGGCTGAAACAGCTCTGGTCCCAGGACAGGCTGAGGGAACTGGGATTGTTCAGCCTAGAGAATAAAAGGCTCTGGGGAGGGTCAGTGCTGGGTCCATTATTATTCAATATTTTCATCAATGACCTGGACGAGGGGGTAGAGAGCACCCTCAGCAAGTTTGCTGATGACACCAAA
>JAOEGS010010179.1:8161-25636 GCA_025447755.1 Corythornis vintsioides
GAAAGCTGCTGGTGGAAAAGGACCTGGGGGTTTGAATTGCCAGGAGGCTGAAGATGAGCCAGCAGTGCCCAGGTGACTAGAAACCAATGGCATCCTGGCCTGCATCAGGAACAGTGTGAGCAGCAGGAGCAGGGAGGGGATTGTCCCCCTGTGCTCAGCACGGGGGAGGCCACAGCTGGAGTGTTGGGTCCAGTTTGGGCACCTCATCCCATGAGAGATCTGAAGGGGCTGGAGCCAGTGCAGAGGAGGCAACAGAGCTGGGGAATGGCCTGGAGAATAAATCTGATGAGGGGCCATTGAAGGAGCTGGGAGTGTTGAGTGTGAGGAAGAGGAGGCTGAGGGGAGCCCTCATCACTCTACACCCACCTGAAAGGACACTCTAAAGAGGCTGGTGCTGGTTTCTTCTCACAGGTCATTAGTAACAGAACAAGAAGGGATGGATTCCAGCTGCACTAGGGGAGGTTTAGACTGGACGTTAGGGAAATTTTTTTCCCTGAAAGAGTGGTCAGACACTGACACAGGCTGTCCAGGGAGAGGGTTGAGTCACCATCCCTGGATGTGTTTAAGGGTCGTTTGGATGTGGTATCGAGGGACACAATTTAGGGGTGAACTTTGTAGAGTAGGGTTAATGGTTGGACTTGATGATCCCAAGGGTCTTTTCCAACCTGAATGATTCTATGATATTGGGTATCACATAACGTATGTGTGATCTGTCAAAATAGCAGGATTCTCCTGAATGATCTCTCTAGGCACAGTATAATAATGAGATAGGTAGTATTTTGACTCAGTGGTTGTCATTCATTCAGTTTGCTTCTTACTACTCCAGGTATGTACAGAGTTAACAAAACATGGTCTATACCTTATCCTTGTAGTTCTTCTGAAGCTCAGATTTAAAAAACTTCCCCAGATTTTGCTGCTAGTTTCTAGTTTGAAATTTGTCTTGGAGTCAATTTTCTTTCTTGGAGTCTACTTTTGTTTTGCTCATTCCACCAGCAACATGTCCATAAAACACGTTCTGTCTTTAGAGCTGGGATTTCCTGCCCTCAAATATGGCTGGTTTGGCTGTTGTTTATATTGCCTCGGGGAGGACACAGCCTGAACAAATCCTTCAACATAATGAAAGGTTTACAAGTACATCCAATACCACCAACTGCAAAAATCAACCATTTAATACTAAGAGGCTGGAGTTGTATGAGGGCCTGCCTCCAGATTTAGATCTACCAAGGAAAAAAAAAAAAAGGTCTCTAGGGAAGTTTTTGTTGGTTTAGAGGATATTTCTTCCCCAGAAATGTGTCAGTGGGATTCTGAGCTCCCCATTTTTAGAAAGCACTCATGCTCCCTGATGCTTATCCAAGGCAGGCCTAGAATGGCAGGAGCAGTTGAGGACACTTTGCTTCATCCTCATTATGAGCAGCTAAATCCAAAATGAGAACCAGAAATCCTGTGTTGGTGGCATTATCGAGCACCCAAAGGGTGCTTCTTAAATGGAATTTGCTATCTCCATGCAGAGGAGGGTCAGCTGTGAGAAGTGGTCCTTCTATCCAGAAGACAAGAAACTGGAGAGTGTCTGTAGCCTTGCCATCAGCACATGAAAACATGATACAATTGCTTTCACTTCCAAGATTGAGAGGAGGTGGATGTGGGTGCTATTGGTATTATCTTGACAATTTTACCAGCAACTGATTTTGTTTACTGGTGGGAACAAGTTCTTCATGCTAAAAAGGGAGAACATAAGGAATAGTACAGCTTTTCACTTTGCTGCCTGGTAGCACTTTCTCTGGACATACTGTTCTTAAAGCCTTTCACTATGGCACTGCTAGTTGATAAAATAGTCATTTTATCTCTGTCCATCCTGTGACTCCAAGACTTGGAGTAAAAGCTCTTTTCTGTGAAATAATTGGTTTGTTTCACTTTCAGGGTGACAATCCTTGTAATGAGTCTTGACTGTTTATTTGCCACTAACCAGATAATGTAGAGATGATGGGTGTTTGTACTTGCTTAGGGTGAGTGGTGGGGTGGTAGGTTTCATCCCTGGAAGGCTAAGGATTTTGTGGTTGAAGGGAACTGGGTGCCTGCATGGCCTCCTTAGCAGAGTGTGTGATATATGCCCTATAGGTGTTTACTCTTGACTATATGTCACCCAGCATGGGAACATAAATACAAAGAGATATGTGACCTATTCGTTAAGCAGAGGCCATAAAAACAGGAATTCACCCAAATTAAGTGGTAAAGAATAACTTGGCTTTATATGGAAAATGCTCTCCTCTTTCTCAACTGCCTATAGCTAATGTCTTAGAATTTCATCACTTTCATGCTGACAAGCAGAGATGGAGAACAGCTCATCCATTCTGAGGGATGTGTGTGTAAATGAGATCAATAGCACTGTAAAATCCTCTCCACTGACTATTCAGTGATGTAGGCCTTGAAGAAATTTATATAGTGCAGGTAAATGCCCTGCCACTGTAAGGACAGCTTACAAAACAACTGTTTTAAATATATTAAATAAAACCTGGTTTTCTTCCACTTATGTGTCCAGTACTATAAACTCAGATTTAGTGAGTCATTGAAAGTCTTAGATCCAGTACTATAAACTCAGATTGACTGAGTCATTGGAAGTCTTAGATCTTTTTCCTCAGCTTAAGTTTTTATTGTTTTCTTCACAGCAAAGCAGAAGAGGAAAGCAGAAAATCAAAATTATCATGTACTTTCTCAAGTCTCAGCTGAGATAAGAAGGAAAACTTGAGTAAGACAAGAGTAGACTAACACTTTAGATCATTTTCCTGTTAGGAATGGGATAAAGGGAAGTGATGCTCCTGTGCTGTTTTGTGTACACAGGTTATTGACAGTCACTACAAGAGCATGTTCAAGACACCTAGACTAGCTGTTGTTCTGGAAGTTTATAAATGTTCAACCTTTGTTTTATCATCTTCATTTCTTAACAGCTGATCTTTGTCTTTTATCAAACTGGTCACCTTATTACTGTGTGTGATTAAAAGGATGACTTTGTCTTGTAATGTTGCTTGGCAGAGCCAGGCATGTTTCAATGCAAGCTGGTTTGGGGTTTTTTTCACATTTACATTTGTGTAGATGGCATTACTTCTGTGAACCACTTTTAGCATTCACTAGTGTAATATTGTTCAGAACAAAAAAATGGAGTTGGGCATTTTATTTTTTTTTTTCCCAGTGATATATGATGCAGATAACAAGTGAGAAGGAAAAGCATCAAATCTCATTTTCTTGCTAGAAACTCTGTCCCAACATGATGTTATTTGCAGCAGTCAGTGTTGGGCAGTGCTGGGCTGTGGCAGCCAGTGCTGGGATTTTGCACAGCTCTGAACACGTTTGGGTGATTAGGGGAGGTCCAGCTATCCCAGTCACAGTTTCCACAGCCTGCATGAGCATCTTGACAGCTGACTATATTCTGTTGCAAGACACTGTGCTGGAGTATGTGTAGGTAATATTTCCATACTCAGCCTGTGAGGTGTGGGAAAAAAAAGGTAGCAGTCTGAGTTATGAGTCAAACTTTTTGGAGGTGTGGAAGAAGAGTAGTCAGTGAAGGAACATGAAAAAATTTAAGATTGAGGAATGGAATGTTTGGTGTTGGTTTTAATTAGGAATCATCCTGTTCATCACTTATATTGTGAAATAAAAGGAGAAAAATACCCATTACTGCAGCAGACTCAAAGAGGAGGTAATTATACTATAGTTAGCAAGCAGTTCTGATTGACCTGCCAAATATAATTGAAAAACAAACCTTACTCCAACAGTATCTCCCTTATTGTAGAGTATGACAAATACACAACTGACATAGTGTTTATCCCTAATCCAGCTGCAATCTAATGACTTCTATCTGAAATTCATATTACTATTAATTCAGTATAATACTTAGCAATTATCTCTGTCAGCCCAAAAATTAATAAAGCCCAATCAATAAACTTTCCTCTTGTAAACACAAGTCTTCTTGTGCCTTTCCCCTTAAGAACCATGCTCATGTTGTGGCTTGAAGAAGACTGCTGTAAACCAGAGAATGAAGTTGATTGAAGACTTTGAGAGCTCAGAGCTGAAGGTGCTTCTGGTTTTGGGGGGACTTTTGTTCTTGCCAAGGAGGAATCAGCCACTGAACTGCTCATCATCTTCTCCTAGGTGTGGTGCTGTGACACGACAAGGGAGGTATGTGCTGCCCATGACTGCATCTAGTCACGTAGAATGACCTATGTTCTACTCTCCCT
This sequence comes from Corythornis vintsioides, assembly GCA_025447755.1. NCBI lineage: Eukaryota > Metazoa > Chordata > Aves > Coraciiformes > Alcedinidae > Corythornis > Corythornis vintsioides. Next base: position 12,391 of record JAOEGS010010179.1, read on the forward strand.
GCCAGCTCTGCAAACCAACTGAAGTGACCAATGCTGTTATTTCACATGTTACTGTAAAGTAGATTAAAATCTGCTGCTCCTGGATTTGTTTAATAAGCTGGCAGTATCTTTAAAATATTTTATAGAGCGTCTGGACTGTGATGTGAAATGTTCATCATCTTCAGGGCTTAAGCCTTACTAAATGAAGTGAGGTAGGCTGAGATCCTTCCACATGTCAAGGTGGAGAATTTGAGATATAAATTCAGATCATTCTGCATTTGCAAACTTCTTCCCAGGATAAGTGGGTACAAGTAACTCACCCCTTAATTGATACAAAGGACTTTTCTTACTTTGCATGTCTCCATGTAGACTGTGGCTTCCTCTGAACAGATTGTTTCTCATTTTTGCTTCTGACTATAAAACATGAAAAGAGATGTTCTAGGGTAAGTACTTTGAATGACTATCAAGCTGCCAGATGTCTTACCTAAAAATAGTGATAGAGAAAACTCTGAATTGATGCTTTCCTTTTCTAAAATACACAGCAAGGCAGTTTGGACATTATTTGGTTCAGGTCATCAGTGATGGTACTACCAAGACACACATTTTAGAAGAATGAAAAAATGGAGGAAGTTTGAAGGATGTGTGAATGGAAATTTACTCATCTTTTATATAAGACCTTCCTGAGGTGCTGACGTTTTCAGGACCTTAATTGTTCATAATGAATACTCTTGCATAAAACATTTTGCAGGTAATTTTCTGAGGCCAAAGAATGACTAAAAAGTTATTCACTGTAAAGCAGTTGGTGCCCAAAAGGAAACTTAGGGGATGTGAAATAAACTTATATAGCAGGCAAGACATTTGCTTATATGAAAGAATCTGCTCACTGGTTTGATACCCCAAAGCAAAAGCCACAGAAGTGGTGTTGGCTGGTGCAGAGACAAAATCCTTGTGTTCTGATCATGTGCTGTTGAAGTGAAGGGAAAAGAGCTTGTGGCAAAATATCCATGCCTCTTGTAGCAGCAGCCCAAGAGATAGTTACCTCTGCTGCAGATAATATGTTATCACTTCTGTGCTATAGACTTCTTGATGGATAATACTAATCAGTGAAGATAAGGAATGTTTAGAGAATATACTTAAAGAAAGGAAATAAATTAGTCGATCTATCAGACTGGTTCCAGGCAGTAGATTTTAAACAACTTGTAAAATATTTCTTGGCTGTTACAGCCTCACATAAGAGCTTTTCCTGGTTCATAAATAAAATTAATGTGAAATCAATAATGGTATTTAAAAATTCACCAAACATTTCCTATCCAGAGAAAGTCTCACTTCCAGAGTTCCACTAATGCAACAGGCAGAGTGGGAAAAACACACAGCCTTGACCTTCATGGTAAACAGAAGGGGGTGCAGAGGGAAAGTGTAGTGAAGAAGGAAGCTTTGAGAGGTGACCAGGAGGAAGATGTTCCTGCTCCCCCACTAAAGCAAATCCTAAACAGAGACATCACAGGCACCAGCTTGCACAAGTCCTTTGCTTGGAGGTGTGGTTGAGATGCTATGCTGACTTCCAACTGAAAGATAGAAAGTGGTGTACACAGCTGTGTAAACAGCAGCAAAATAATCCACATGAAGTTGAGGACACCAACAGAAACACAGGAAAATAACTTCCCTATAGTAAGTACATTGCAACCATCTGACCTGCTGGACTTTGGACAATGTGGAGGAAACATTTGTTGCTTTGTTCTAGTAACCCAGAAAATCTGGGATTGTGGAAATGGGAAGAAACAAGCCATATGATTATATTAGTCTATATTTTTACTAGAAGGACAAAGAGGAGTAAGGCAGTATGTGGTGATCTTGTAGCTGTATATGCACTTAGGGTACTTCTCTGCATTGTAGTTAGGAGTTGTATGTCAGTATTGTCACCTCCAGACACCCATGCCCACACTCCCTCAGTGGCATTCAAACTGAGTTTTAAATCTGCTGCTTTACTACTCACTGTGATTTCTGGTTTGGGGGTGGGGGGGGTTCACATGGCTCAGGCTTCCCCAAGTTTTCCACCTAACTTCAGAGTTACAGATTAATTTTTCTTTTAGGTGAAAATTCGGATTCACATGGAAACACTTGACTGCAGAAGCTGTGGCTTCAACCAGCAGATAGGAGATTCATGATCAAATTGGCAGATTTGTACTGCTCTAAGCACTTTGGGAGACATATGCTGCTTTTCCTCCTCCTGGAAGTAGTCCCACAGATGTCTCATGATTATTCACTTGAGTCATGGTTGCAGAATTGAGTTTTTGGTGTTTTGGATTCCCAGATTTCTACACTGTATATTTAGGGTTTTTAAAGTGCAAATTCTAATACAAGACCTGCCTGTTTTAACACACAGTTGTTTTACCAAACCCCAGTGTTTTCAGCTTCAACTTAACTGCCTCTTGTCTTACAACAATAATTGGTCAAAATAAGACATCTCTAAGGACAAAAAAAAGATAAAACCAAACTGGCCGTGTCACACTGCTATTAAAAGTTCTGGTTTTTTTCCTGTTGTGGTTTTGAGCAGTGATACTATTGTGGTATTAGTCACTAGGTGGTGCTCTGCTACATGGTCTTCTGCATTCCAGTTTCCAGGGTGTGAGTGACCTGGGCTGTAAGTTTTCAGCCAGAGTTTATTTTGGAAGGGAAAGTATGGGAGTTACGAGGCTAGACAGCCACATCTCTTGCCCGTTTGGACTGGAGTGAATTTTTACAGTCAAATTGCTCTAGGGAGACTGGGGTGTTATTTTTTTGGCTGTCGTTCCTGAAATGAGAGATTGCCTGTGTGCCATTGGTGACCATCTCTGCTCCCAGGTTAATGTGTTTGTAAGCAATGTGATGGCACCAAGCTTGTCCTTACACACAGTTTAACACCGTGCTGCAAGGCTTTAGTAGCTAATATATCAACAAAATAAACCTTTTTCCCCAGGTGTGCTGTTACTGTTAAATAACTGAATTATTATATTAATTTGTATATGCTGTACCATGGACAGATGGCAACCTGAGAAAACTTTGAGTTTCTTTGAGTTTGTTTTGCCTCTTTAAAATTGCATTTCAGAGTCATTCCAACAGGGTTTGGGTTTTTTTTTTTTTGTAGCAAAGGGAAACAAATTCTCTCCCACCAGCCCTTTACAGAGTTAAGAATCTTAGATGTGTCCTGATAAGAGAGATTTAAAGATCCATTGAATGCTGATGGTGGTCTGAAAATGCTAAACATTTCTCAGTGCTTCCTCTAAATTTTTCACAAAGCTTATGGAACGTTTGAATTAACTGACTCTGAAGTTCAGCTTTCAGGCAAGGAAAGTTGTTTTCTTTTTCCTCACTTGTAGTATTTTCACGAGAAGCAAGGACAAAATCAGGCAGATGGAAGGAAGAAAAAGTGTGAAGGAATTGCAACATCAAAACATTTAAAACTGCATTATTGATTGGGAAAACGAAAACATTAATTGTGTAGCTTGTACATCTAAATTTCAGGAGGTTTTTAAAATGCCATTTTAGGGTTTTTTGATGCTGCATTTGTTTAAGGGGGGGGCTGAGAATGAAAAATATTGATAAGCTCTCCTAAGCGTATTCATATGGAATCTATTTTCAGCTACATACCAGAAAATGTCTTTGTTATTTTTTTGAATGAGACACTAATCTTAGAATGACGTTTCATTTATCAGAGCCTTTTAAGTCTGCTATTGTGTTTCCAGTCAGATCCTTTCCACTCCTTTTTTCCTGTGTCAGCCTCTTGCAAACTCAACGTAGGGCAAAGTTCACAGTTATTTTCCACAGGCACAAGGGTTTCCCCTCTCAGGGGTGCACTTGGGCTTTATGCAGTGGAAGCAAAGCACAAATTAATGCCAGCTCTAATCGTTTGTGATAAAGTTTCTTGTGGTATATTATATTTAATAGGAAAAAAAATACATTTTATGATTTAACATGTTAGCAATTCAAAGGTCTTTGTTTTTTATACTGTGTAGTCAGATGAAAATAGCTTAGTTTTTTTTTTCTTTTACATCACCAGCACTGGCATTTATCTCACTGTCAGTGTTTTACTAAGCTTCCCACTTCAACAATAATTTAATAATGTTCAAATACCACTTTGTAAGAAAAAAAAAAGTAAGTTCTGATATCTGCAGTAGAGAAGTTGAAAAACATGACTGCAGTGTGCCAAAAAAAAAATAACAAAACAACCCAAACCCAAAGAAAAATAATTGACGACTTAAAATTTCACTTTTTTTCTGTTTTTTTTTGGAGGGGGGATTAGCAATATTGTAGCACTTAGATTCTCTGAAATAGAGAATCTAATGAAATAGAGAATCTATTTTAACTTGATCCAGGGGGTTCAAGTTTATTTCCATTATTTTATAAGCAGGAACCAGCTGAAATTCCCCCAAGGGATTAAAAAAAGCACAAAGCCTGTTTGTTCTCCTGATTCACTATTAGGGATTTTCTGACTCTGGGTAGCAACAAGGATTTGCAATCACATCCTTGATCGAAATATCCACCTCCCCATCCTTCTGCAGTGAGGATGTGGCAGTTGGGCTGCCATGTCTCAGCTGAGTGCAGCTTTGGATGGGTGTTGGGAAGTGCTTTGTGATCCCTTCAGAGGAGAGGTTGATGTTCAGGCTGCAGCTCCTCTTTTCAAACATGCTTTTGTATTCCTCACTGGCCATTCAATGCCTTCAGCTGAGACGACCAACAGTCGTTTGCCTGTGTCAAATAACCAGCTAGAACAGGGAGAACCAAGGTTATGTGCATCAAAAAAAGAGACAAATCTCTCCTGGTTAACTCAGTAGGGTTTTCCCAGGTACCAGCATCAAACGTAATCCATCAGTTTGCCTTGCTAACCTGCAGTACCTGTTAGGGGCTGATCACATACCTGCATCACAAAGTGAAGGTGTTGGGCAAGAAATCTGGGGGTTTTGTGCAAGTTTTGTTTTGAAAGACTCTCTTGTGAGAGTCAGGTTTCTGCAGAGCTTCACCAAGGTACCAGGGCACAAGAGGCTGCTGCAGGCACTGGCCACCATCCAGCCCAGCACCTCGTTTTGCTTTTCCTTCTGACATTGACACGTGATCTTTGGCTGATTCCCTTCCCATCTCCCTGCTCTCCTCCCACCATTTGATTTCTTTGTCTTTTTAGAGTGGCTCTCCCCGGGCAGGGTGAGGCTGAGAGCTCCATCTGACGAGGTGTTTGCAAAGTACATGGCACAATAGGGCTGATCTCAGCGAAGATCTCAAGGCACCGCTGAGCTACCAGTAATTGTTACTATTAATAACAAAAAACAACTAGTCATAATAGAGTGTGGAAAGGGGAATAGCTTGGCATTATTAATGTCATGTTTAAAGAGCAAAAGCTGCTTTTGTGTCCTCTGGAGAACTGTAAGCATCTCCTTGTATAGGGATCCAGTTTCTGCCCTCACCCTATATAACCTTAGTAGTTTCAAAACAAGTTTTAATGTCGTTAGAGCAAACTGGCACAAAGTCAAGGGATTTTGTCCAAGGAATTCAGGTTGTCTTTATTTTTTGTAAGCATGTGGCATCAGAAAGATCATTGAGAAACTTGCCCACACCAGCCTTTTTTTTCCCAGGTTGTATCACCAGCCCTTTTACCTGTGCTCCTTTCCATTCTACTAAGAGGCAAACAACCTTTGAGTATCTTAGCATCCTTCAGGATATTTTATGCTCCTCTTGCTCTCATCTAGGCACAAGATAACTGTGTGGTCTGGTTGTTATCAGGGAACTTGGTCTTCACATTCTCAAGATTGATAATAGATTAATAATAATCTCTGGTGTTGCTGTGGGTTAATTATTGTAACTTTTCAATGGGCTAGTCTATATGACTAGCATTTAGTTTTGTGTATTCTTCTTCCTTTTCTGCAACATTTTTCTTTCCTGCTCTTTTGTATGAGAGCATCTATTTTTATGGTGGTTGTGTCTGGAAATCCCAGAGTGGTGTTTTAGGCTATCCTAGTACTGTTGTCTTCACTTGCACTTCAGAAATCCCCTTGCACTTTGAAATTTCTGCATTTCAAGAAATGGGGAAAAAAAAATCCTCCAATATGCTTCTTTGGTAGTATTTTAGTGTATTGGTCAGTGCTTTGTTTCCTAGTAGATAAAAGTCTTCTGTAAAGATCTCTCTAAAATCCTTCAGGGAATGCCCTGACAGAATATGGAGTCAATATGGCTTGCAAAATGTTTTAAGTGATCTGTTTATTAGGTAGCCTGTGCACAGTTCATTCTCCTTGACAAAATGCCATCAGTTGTTTTGCACTGTTCCTCATAAGCTAGAATTAAAATCTCCTGTTTTTCCAGAGATGAACCCTGACCTCACCACCACTTTCAAGTCTTCCCTGATAAGACAGAGATGAACTTTGAGGTATCAAAATGTCCTGGGAGGGATGTGACTCTGAGGTGAATGAGGACCCAATGGGGTGGTGTTAACACAGAGCTGCTCTGGAGCCCCTGTAGTTGCAAAATGCAGCTGAAAGCTGGAGAGAAGCCAGGAGACTGTGCTGGGCAGTGGGTGGTTGCCCAGTGTCATTGCAGGGCATTAAGAAACATGCTTTGCTGGGGAAGGGGGGGTGTTATCTTTGGAAATCAATGGCCACAGGAATCTTGGATTTAGAAGAGAGTGAATTGGAGATTTCCACTGCTGTAATTTCTGAGAGTCAGTGGCCTTCATAAGCACTTCCAAAAACCCATGACTCCCAAAGAAGCACTTTCAGCAGAGAAATGGAAAGGCAAATTAGAGGATGTGGTATAAGAGCAGATTAATTCAGATCACATAGCAGATAAGGGTGTTCCCAAAATACAACATACTCCTTTAGGAACATCCCTACGTAAAAAGGAAGTGTCAGATGCCTTAACCAAACTAAATTAATCTTCATGACATGACACGTCTGTGGGCATTTAACCTCCTTGCTGTAGCACCTCTATAACTGCACTCTGCTGTCACATAGATGTGTTCCAGGCATAAAATTTCATTTTTATTGAAGTGTGGGTTGTATGAAAGATGTTAAAAACATCCCTGGGATTTTTATTTTTTTTTTTCAGAGGACCAGAATGTGTGAGATCATGTCAGGTGTAAAGAAAAATTCTGGAGTTTACAATGAGAATATTTCAAATTAAATGTGTCCTTCTGAACCTAAGAAAAAGACAGAGGAATGGTTACAGATGAATTCTTGTCATAGATTAGCTCTCAGAAGGAGCAGATAATATGTACTTAATGGCATTCAAAATAGAGATCCTCCATATCATCCAAAAAATGGGGAGGTAATTAAGTATTTGAGAGGTATTTAGTGACAAAGTGCAAGATAAAAGAAAGCTCTTGAAGATTAACTAACACAGAACAGTTATTTTGCCTTTTCTCTGATCATTTTCCTTCTACTCTTCAGCTTCTTCCTCTCTTTTTTTTTTTTTTTTTTTTTTTCTAATACATATGCTAAGATCTGTGTTTCCAGTGAGCCAATTCAGACAGGCTGAGCAGCCTTTGGTAAATCAAGAAGACTTGTGTAGGTAGAACTAGAAATCAGTGGCACAGGCTGAACATGCCTTTGTAAGTGAAAGGCTTTGCTTATTCAGTGCCACAGATGCAGCATGGCAACAGAGCTGAGACATATTGCTTGTTTAGGGGGAAGTGCCAGAAATGGTGAAGTGCAGAATGAATCTGGTGAAAGAAAATCAGACCAATTGCAAGGTCATCTAATGTTTTGAATTAACTTAAAGCTCCAGCTCTTCTTTCTAGAAAAGAGAGCTTGTGGGCATGGAGGCACTGGGATACAAAACCAACTTCCAAACCATTTGGAATTCACTCTGATAAGAGTGATTTTTGACTGAGCTTTCTTCCCACCTACATTTTAAAGCAAGATGCCAGGCAATACAATCCCACAGGAACTGAAAAGAAAGAGGAAAATCCCTCTGGTTTCTGATAGCTGTGATTGTACCAGGCAGTCCAGTTAACTCCACACCTGAACATCTCAGTCTTCAATCTGTGTGACTTCAGAACTTCTATACAATCAAAATTGGTTTTAAAGGTCAAAATCCACTTCTTAAAAACCACTCAGAATGTGAGATCCCATTCCTAAGAAGAGTTTGTTTACATGTAACAGGTGAAGGATTGCAATATGTTGGGGTTTTCTTTCTTTCTTTCTTTCTTTCTTTCTTTCTTTCTTTCTTTCTTTCTTTCTTTCTTTCTTTCTTTCTTATTCAACTTTCTCAGGCATACAACCAACACAAAACCAAATATAAAATTCACATAATAAGCTGATAAAAACAGAACATCTTCCATGACTTTTCAATCTGCCAGTTTTTATATTTTTCACCCTTTTACACTGTTCTCAATATTTTTTTTGGCCTAGGGAAAACCACAGGATTTATAATGTACCAAGAGAGCAGAAAAATCACACTGAGGTGAAAGTTTGAAGTCAAAGGATCATCTCCCAGCACATCCTTGTCTGTATTTATTTTAGTCTAATCAGTTTTTATATATTTTTATATTGTCTCTGTCATCATAGTATTTGAACTTTACCTTCTACAGCCCACATCTGGAAAGAAATGCTCTTGTATATGTCTGGTAGATATTCAGGAACAAATGGGAGTCCAGGAGGAATAAACCTGTGTGGCTCATGACATCCTTCACACTGGCAAGCATTTGCTCAAGATACATCACATTCTGATCTTGCATCTGTAAGGTCCACACATGAAGTCTGTGAACACATGAAGTGCTGCTGACTGATAAATGAGGAGCAAAATGCACACGTGTTTTCAGCTCCCCTGTAGTGGAAACTTCCAGCTGATCTTCTGTGCTGTCATGGGATGATTCAGGGGCAAGCAGGGAGAGAGAAGGGCAGATTCTGTGATACAAACCCCTCTCACTTATGTATTTAATAACATAAGCATAGAGAGCATCATCTGTGCCTTGGCTGCAGCAATGCCTGTGATGCAGCTGTGAGGATGCTCAGCAGGAGGGGTGGGACTCTGCTCAGAATGGGCTACATGGAAAAGTTGTGTCCAGTTAGGATGACGGGGGAGAGTTGTAAAATACAAATCCTCAGGAACTTCTGTTCTTCAGGAAATAATTTTTACTCCTTGCATATTGTTGGCATGAAAAGATTGGAGCTAAATTATCCCACCTTTTTAATAGGCTGTGAAAGAAGTAGCCATGTCCAGTCATTTGTTTAACAAAACATGACAATATAATGTTCTTGTCTGGCTTTTATTCCTCTTCTTTCAGGTGTCTGATTTGGTGCTTTCCCTCTGAACTCTCTCAGAGCTGCTCTACCTCTTGTTGTAATATTTCCAGTTTATGCAGGCAGAGGGAGCAGAGTCACGACAAGGTACTTCTGAATCTTTCATCTTCATTTCTAAATCCTGTAATTTCTTTAAAGTACATGCTCTTTTTCTTTCTTGCCACCAGAAACAAGAACTTATTTGAATGTCACACAGGGCCTTAATGGATAATCACAGCAGTGGCTGTCCAAGTTAGTGTCTGTAAATAATTCTGTAGGATCTTTACTGAAGTTTTTAAGTGAGACTCTGCCTTTTTCTTCCTCTCACAGGCCTGTTGGAAACCAGGGATGTTACTTCAGTAGCTAAGGCCTTTTAAATGTTTCACCCTGGGCTCAGACTGTCATATTGAGCTCTGCCAGCTGAAATGAAGCAGGTAACCTTGAGAGTGAGTAGCTACTCCTGAGTAGCCAATATTGCAATCGTGATATTGTTGATATAAATATTTAGAAATGTCTTGACATAATGTTAGATACATTCAGCAAAGGTTGAAACCTCTAGAAATGATGTTATATAGTAATCTTAACTCTTTAGTAACTTGGTTCAACAGAGTATGTGTCTTAAGGGTTTACTGCCTTCCTCTAAGGCATAGAGTGGTTTTCCTGTAAAAAGGAAAAGCCCTTCCTTCCCCTGAAAGTCTCTCACACAAAGAAGGGCAAATGACAGTAAATTGAAGTTCTGTTGACTTGTCTTCTAGCATCTGTGTGCTCTATGCATCACTAGCAGATGCTTATGCCTTCCTTTTGGGCATAAAAGAAGTCTGAGGGTATTCTCAATTTGAATCACTTTATTCACACCTATAGATACCAGTCCCAAAATGAGGATGTGCAGCCAACAAGCAAGTCAGCTCCTTCATGCAGGAATCCTAGCTCAACATCCCTCTCTGCTTCCCAAGAGACAACTCTTAACACCAGCATGGATTTAACAAGAGGCAGGGCAGGCAGCCAATTTTCAGGCTGTTCACATTGCCTCCTCTTCTTCCGAGTCTGCCAGGGAACAAAGTCCTTGCATAACCTGCAGACTGAGCAGCAAGACAGCAGCTTTCTCTAAGAGATGAAAACCTGCTTGCACACTGGAAAGGTAACATTCAAAGATTTTGCAGTGATGCTACGTGGAGGTGCTTCCCATAAGGATGCACCTGCTTATCTGTGAACAGAAAAGGTAACTGCAAAGCTTCAGAGTGTCACTTTTGACCAACATTTCTGCAGCCAAAGCAAAACAAGGATAGGAATCACCTTCCTCATAGCATACTGATGAAAAGTGTTTTCTTTGAAAAGTTTTCAGTGTGTTTAGTGACAGGCTTGTTCTCAGCAATTTTCATTCCCAGACTGATCAGTTACATAAATGGGGACATTTTTTCTCTGTGAACCACATGTTTCTTCTCTCAATTACTGTAGCTTCATGCTGACACCTTGTAGGGCATCCCTCAAGAGCACTGTATCACACATGCTTTTTTTTTTAGAAAAAAAGAAGGATTTATATATATATTTAGTTGCTCAGAGCTGTCTGTCTCTGGTTCTACTGCACCTTTTCTGTTTAACTGTTTCAGATTTGCATGTAATATGCCACTAGTAACATAGGAAGGTTGCAGTCACTTCCAGCCTTTTCTCTGCACTGCCTACAGACTGATGTGCATTGGCACATTTAAAGCCCAGGCAGACAGCAGCTGTGTAATCCAGTGGCATTTCCTTCTAAAATTTTCTGCACAGAAGAGGAGCTTGAAAGGAACATGAAATGAAGTAATAGTTTGGAGAGAAATCCAATTCCAACCCCAGAGGCAATGCTACTCTAAGCAATAAATCTTCTTGTCTGTATCTACAGAAAGAATATGACACTCTTGACTTGCCAGCTCTGTCTCTACAGCCAGGCAGATTCCTGCAGAACTGCTGCCCCCCTCATCTATATCAGGGACCTATTTGGCCATGATGCAATTCCCTTTCAGTGTATGCTCCAGGTTTTCTTTTCCATGGAAACCAGGACCCTGCTAAAGAAGGAGGCTGGGAGAGATGCTGCATACCTTATTTCAACATGACATGGCTCTAGGACATGAGCAGAAAACAACACCAGAGCCAGACACAGCTCTTTTTTTTCCAGCTTGCTACGTATGCAATAGTTTCAGGCAGACAGAGTGTACAATGTGAAAAACAAGCTAAAAAAAATCTGGAAGCCTCTAATTCATACATAAAACTACCTACTAAACTGGGGGAAAATAAAGACTTGAAACTAGTCACTGTTGCAGAGTCACAGACAGTTACACAGCTTCAAGGTAGCAAAGCCTCCCATCTCATTCCAGCTCAATCTGTCACTAGGCTTTGAAAAAGGCAGAGGGAACAATAGTCATTCAGTAGCAGAAAATATTAGTATCTATTGTGCTAGCACATCAGTATTGGAAGGATGACTTCTGTGTGATTACATTCCCAAGATCCCAGTGGAATATTTTTGGACTATTCCTTTTCAGGAAGCTCTGCTTCTAAATTTCCTATTAAAACAATGTTTTTGATCAAAAATGCAGTTTCTGCCACACAAACAACTTTAATCCACTAACTCTTTCATCGGGAGATGTAAAAAAAACCAGGTCTTGCTTTTAGGATTGCACTGAGCTACTGAAAAGGTTGAAGGCTGAGTTGCTTTGCTGTGAAGCCAACAGGGACCTGCCTCCCTCCCCCTCCTCCAGCTTCCCCGTCCCAACAGCTGCCCCAACAGCAAAATGTGTTTTTCTGGCTGTGCTGAGGCAAGGAGATTGCTGTGGGCATTGCACAGCAGTGATATTTGAGGAGTCCAACAGAGGAGGCCATAGCAGAGAGAGAAACCCAAGCTGCAGCTCTCAGGGGACATGGTCTGCTTGCACAGCAAGGTGTAATTTAACTTTGAGCTGTCTTAAAAGGAAAGCCTGAAGGATTTTTCACTCCCACCTCCCTTTTAAATCACATGACTGTTCTTATCTTTACCAGTATCTTTAGGCTCTCAATTCCTCTACCCAACTATGGTCTGTTCTGCTTCTGGGAACATTTGGGGAAAGGAACTGCAAATGGAAAATACATCCCCTTGTTTCCATCCACCTCTTCGCCCACTCACTCTGGTAAAAAAAAAATACTGAAGATCTTATATCTCCTTTTCTTTAAGCCCAGATTGCTTCCCTTAATGCTTTCTCTAGTGATTTCAGCTACACATTTTTGTTCAAGAGGAAATAAACCACTTCACATTTAAAAGCCACAAATTGTTGCTTCCATTTTGTCAGGAAAAAAAAAAAGCAAGCTGGGCTCCTTCCAGATTTGGAAATACACTCAAATCTGCCAAGTTTTGTCAAACATTACCTTCCTTTAACAAGAAAAAGATCATACTTTTTGGATTAAAGAGAAAGTGGAAAAGCAGCCATTCAAATGCCTTCAATAAGAGGGAAGGTTCTCTGCTTTCTTGGGTGCAGACATGGGGGAGGAGGAATATGGAAAGACAGAGGAAAAAAGCAAAAAGCAGACAGAAATACCTAGCTGAAGGCCAATCTGAGTTTATAATTGGTATCAGATTCTGCCAGTCTTACTCGTGTAGCACAATCCCAGTTGATTCTGGAAGCTCCTCACAGGCTAAGCTAATGTTTAACATAAGTAATCATGGTTTGGGTCAGAAGGGACCTTAAAGATCATCTAGCTCCAACTCCTCTGCCATGGGCAGGGATGCCTTCCACTAGACCAGGGTGCTCAAAGCCCCATCCATCATGACCTTAAACACTTCCAGGGAGGGGGCAGCCACAACCTCTCTGGGGAACCTGTTCCAGTGTCTCACCAATTTCTTCCTAATATCTAATCTAGATCTACCTTCCTTCAATTGAAAGCCATTATCCCTTATCCTGTCTCTACATGACCTTGTAAAAAGTCCCTTTCCAGCTTTCTTATAGACCTCCTTTAAGTACTGGAAGGCTGCAATAAGGTCTCCCCAGAGCCTTCTTTTCTCCAGGCTGAACAAATACAAT
>JAOEGS010010179.1:25736-67287 GCA_025447755.1 Corythornis vintsioides
AGACCTCCTTTAAGTACTGGAAGGCTGCAATAAGGTCTCCCCAGAGCCTTCTTTTCTCCAGGCTGAACAAATACAATTCTCTCAGCCTGTCTTCGTAGGGGAGGTGTTCCAGCCCCTGATCATCTTCATGGCCCTTCTCTGGACTTCCTGGTCCATGTCCTTGTTATGCTAGATGCCCCAGATCTCACCAGAGCAGAACAGGAGAGAATCACCTCCCTTGACCTGCTGGTCACACTTCTTTTAATGTAGCCCAGGGTAGGGTTGCCCTCCTGGGCTGCAAACACACATTGCTGTGTCATGATGAGCTTCTCATCAATCAACACCCCAAGTCCTTCTCCTCAAGGCTGCCCTCAATCAGTTCTCCACCCAGCCTGTGTTTGTACTTGGGATTGCTCCAACCCATGTGCAGGGTCTTGTACTTAGCCTTGTTGAACTGTCACACAGACCCACCTCTCAAGCCTGTTGAGGTCCCTCTGGATTTTGCCAAATAAAAATCACTGTGTCTTGTAGTTAAGAAGCAGGGGTCAGGAAGCTGTTATCAGCTCAACTGCTGTATTCCTAACCAGCAAGCCTGACTCGTTCAGGATTAATTAACTGATTCCTTAGAGTGGAAGTGTTGTGGAGGAGAATGATCATTCCTATTTATATCCATCCTGATACAATGTATTCCAACTCCCCCTCCATCATGTCTTACAGAAAGTGATCTAGTGAAGGAGGATGACAAGCCTTTGAGGGATGATCTCTCCATTCTGCCAGATGCTCATAGTTTAATTTGTATAGCACTGCAAGATCAGATACAGTGTGAAAGGTAATAATGCACACATTTTTTATTCTAGACTGCCCTCTAAGCTTGTGCTGATAACACAACTCCATCAAAACTGGGCAGCTCACTCACTTTTCATATCAACATTTTCTACCTACCCCACGCCAGTGTGTGGGAAAGAAACACTGCTTTGGATTCTGCCACGGTGCCATCCCTCTGAATAATGCTCTGGAGTGACTGGCACAGAGTCCATTCTGGGGCTTGATCCAGTTTTCCTTCATCCAGATTCACTCTGGCTTGAGGTTTTGGTCCATTTCTGCTTCTTCGGATGCTTTTTAGAGGAGATGCAAACAAGATAAAGGCTTTTCCTAGAACGTGTTTAGGCTGAGTAGAAATCATGTTGGGGAATCTTTCTCAGAAATTGCTCTGCTGGATATCTGACTCCTCAGGTAAGAGCTCCTTACTCAGTTCAATCCTCCATCCTAGGCATGCCCACCAGGGACATCTTCCTTCTCAGCTATCTCATCCAGGTGGGTTTGGAAGAAGAGCTCTGATGATCCAGAATATCTGTATGTTTGACCAGCCTGTCTCTCAGAGGAGGTCCTGGCCCAGCTGCATACACTCTGTGCTGAGCAGAGCCCCCAACAGCAGCCCTGTATGGGAAAGGTACAAAAGTCACTCCAGTGTTTCCTGAAGCACTCTGACATTACTGCCCAAGTACAAAATGATGGTGATGCACGTCAAGTCACATCAGTGTGCCAGAAAATGTCAAGCTGCCTGTCAAAGGTGATGTCCCTGCTCTGCTTCCACAGCACACTGGGGTCAGGACCATTTGCTGAGCACTCTGTGTGCTGTGCTTGTCCCAGCAGCTCCCGAGTGGTTCCTGTGGCACTGCTGATGGTATCATTCTGGTGGTTGTGTTAAAAAAGCTGATTTTGTTGATCAGAATACATCTGCAAGCATTCATATGTGGAGATAAAATTACTGGTGGTGCTCATCTCCCCCTGTGCTACTGCTGCCACCTCCAGCAAATGCTGCTGTGCCTGCCTGCCCATGTACAAATACAGATGCACGTGTGCAGCACCTGTCCTGCTGCTTCAGTATTTTTAGCCCAGTTCCCTGAGTTGTTCTGCTTCCTGCTGATGAATGGAAAACTGTGGTACTGCTGTTTCATTTCACCAACCTCTCAAGTGTAGAAATTACAGTAAATTTGAGAACAAGTGAGATCAGATTGATAGTTACACCTCCTTCTCTAATTAGCCAACCACAGGCTCTGTGGAGACGAGGGAGAGGAGTAAGATTTCACCATGGTGAGAGTGCTGGAGGTTCTTTCTTGTGTGTTCTTTCTTGTCTGTCTCTTCTCACTGTGAACCCTTTTGTGATGTGTGTTTTATTTACAACTGCCCTGATGACACCACGTCGATAGTTTCCCTGACCTTGGCTCAATGATTATGCAACAGAGCGTTGTAAATTATCTTGTCACAAGGGTCTCCATTTAGGCAAGTATAATCACTTCCTTGTAAGAACCCAGGCCTGGGGTCTAGAAACAAGAATCTACTGCATAATAATGAGCTCAGCACACTGTCAGGGATGAAAAAACCCCACTGCCATATGGAAAACTACCACATACAGGCACCCAAAACCCAAACGTCGTTAATTTGTGCAAAGTGCTCAGCAATCTTTGGGAAAAAAAAAAAAAAAAAGAAGGTGATAAAGTGTAAAATATTATTTTTAGCTGGACTGTGGAATGCAGTGTGCCCTGTCCTTTATTTAATGTGGTACTGAGTCTCTCTGACACTTGGCAGGGCTGTGACCACTACTTGGCAATGATTCTGCAGGCTCCATATTGCAGGGAGATTTCTTTGCTTTATTGGCTCCCTGATCAATGGGACTTGCAGGCTAGTTTTAATACATGTGGTAATAAAACATGGAATGCTGGTTCTTGCCAATGCATCAGGAGGGGTGGAGAGGTTGCATTTTGCTTGCTACAAGTGAATCACATCTCTCTGTCAGAGAAGACATTCAAAATACACCTACAATGGATGGAAAATGGGATTAAGGTGTGAGATTAAGGTTGATGCTACCTATCAAAGTAGGTATTGAAAAACATGGTGCTTCCTATCTTACCAATATTTGTTTTGTCTTGCTTCTGAGACCATAGTATATCTGAGGAGCCTGTGAACAGAAGCCAAAATGTGCTAAATTATTAATACAATACTGTATATGAGGGAATCACACTATTTTGTTCTTATTCCTAAGATTTTTACAATTAGTGCTCAGTACTTTCTCCTCTCTCTCCATAGTAACAGGGGAACTGTTATTTTGGTATATTTGTTAGGAATGCAGTTAGTATTCAGTGAATAAAGTCAGAAAGCAATATTTCACATAGAATAATTATGAATATGTATTTACTTGAATAAGCTGTTGATTTTGCATGAATTCTGCACACTGTTTCTTAGGCAAATATGCTAATGATCGATGTGTGAAAATTTACTTTATTTGGGGCTTGTCAGACCAACTAACATAGTGATCCAAATCCAGAAAATTATTTCCTTATGCCTAAAGAATCATAACAATTATAAGAATATTCCAGGGAATTGATTACTAATACATCAAACACTTCTCTATGGATACAATGACTGCAGCAATATTTTCAAACAAAATTTAGTTTGCAGTTGTCTCTTGGCAGTGGTATTCAAACCAGTCCTCATAGATATATCAGCTGTACCAAGAAACCAATTTAATTAGAACCCTTTAGCGTGGTCTCTGTGACAAAGACTGTGGACACCACTATGGGCAATGATGCCAATGAGCAGTGAAATGGTCAATGTCAGTGGGCAAAGAGTATCTCAGCAGGCAGTGGGGAGCAGTGGATTAATTTCCCTGAGCTTTAATAAGGCTTTTCTCAGTCTCCAGTAGTGGTGAGTTGGATACATGAGGATGACAAGATGAATGGGAGATTGGCTGGACCACAGGGCTCAAGGAGCACCATGCAGCAGGGCAAAGTTGAACTAGTGGTGCTCCTCAGGGATCACTGCTGGGTCGGATACTATATAATGACTTCATTAAACCTGGCCAGTGGAGTAGGATTCACCTCCACCAAGTTCCCTGATGACCCACAACTAGGAGAACAGTCAAGGGCATTGAAGGGCAGGGCACTGAAGAGGGATCTCAACAGGGTGGAGGCACAGGTTAACAGAAACTTCATGAAATTCAACAAAGGCAAATGATTTTATGATGATTCTATGATTCCGTTCCAGAGCAAGATCAGCAACAGCCACCAGGATGCTCAGGGTGCTGGAGCTTCTAGTGTACAAGGACAGGCTGAGAAAGCTGGTTGTCCTTCCTGGGGAAGAAATGGCTATGGGGGTATCTCATTGCTGTCTGTAATTACCTAATTAAGTGGTTATAGAGAAGATGGAGACTCTTTTTTGGGGGTGCACAGCAAAAGGTCTAGGGGCAGTGAATACCAGCTGCAGAAAGATGAATCCCAACTAGATATGAGGAGAGCTTCACAGCTGAGGATGACCAAGCCCTAGAACAGCTGCTCAGAGAGGTTGTAAACTCTCCATGCTCAAATATATTCCAAACCTACCTGGACAAGACCCTGAGTGACTTCATCTCACTTCAAAACTGACTCTGTTTTGAGTAGCTGTATGGACCACAGACATGAAAGCTCACTTGCAGCTCATTTTATGTTGAGTTTATGGTAAACACAGTGAATCTTGCACTTGGAAAAGTACTTCTTTTATCTGTATTTTGGATATCTTTCATGTCACAGTAAATTCCACCAGCAAGGCATCCAAAGAATGGGAGTTTTGCCAAAGAAATGAGTGCTGAGTCTAATTTGTATCATGACAGTCTGGCTATGAATTTATAATTGTATCACTACAAAAACTGGACTGATTTCGTACCTACACATCTCTGGAGCCGAATATTAATCACTTGCTTTTAGAGCTTGAAAACCTTCTGGTGCTTTAATCTACAAGTTGTGGTGGATGCAATCTCTGCTCTGCACTGCCCAAGCCACACATGTCTCCAGCTCTCTGTGTCTCCACCTGGCTCTGCCTGGCTGCACCCAGTAGGCAGTTGCAACCCCACGTATGTACTAGACTGTTCTTCAACACAGCTGTCAAAGAGCCAAAGTGTCTCCCACATCACTTGCATGTGGAGAGGTATTCAGGGAAGTTCCAGGCTGACCTGAGTTTGAGTCAGTGGGAATTGTGCCATTGATATCAACGACAGCAGGATCTCACCGTTCCCCACCCTTAAACATGTGCATACAGATCCTGAAGGCAATTCAAGAGTTTAAAGGCAACACTTAATGCAAGAACAAGCTGGGTAAGCACATTTACACAAAAATGATAATTGTTCACAAGCTTTGCCTTTTTCTTATTTGAAATGTGAATGGGAGGTTGCTTGCAAACTGAATTTGGTGATGAACCTGATTAACCAGAAATGACCATTTTGATGTCAGTTTGTAGATGGAGGAGTATGCTTTGCACATGGCTTGGGCAGTTCAGTGGCAGGGCATCTATTCTTCTAATTCCCTGGCTGATGTGCTCAATGAAGCATGCATAGAAAAGTCCTCCAAACCATTTAAGAAGCTTTCTTAAGCTCTCAAAGAGTACTTTAATTTCTGCATGTATAGAAAATAAATGTATAAAAAGAATTAAACTTGAGGGCAGCTGCATGGTATGAGATTTGTTCAGCACTGCTCTACTAATGTATCTGTTTGAGTACAAGATGTGTTGCTTGACATTTCCTGGAAAAAATACCAAACCAACAACCCTGTTCAGTCTTAATCTGCTATTCCATTTACAGTTATAAAAAAACAGATTCAGGTCTTTCTTAAAAAAAAACCCAAACAAAACCAACAACAACAAAAAAAACCCACACCAAAAAGCCCAACATTTGGAATTAAACAGTTCAACAGAATTAATAATGGTTCCAGATGGGCCTGGATTTGGCACTAAGAACTGTGTGAAAGAAAACATTTTCAACCAAAAGTTTGAATGATTTATAAAAGTCCTTGAAAGATTTTTCACTAATAGAGATGCCCTTTCAACCTCTGCACATTTGGAGCTAACAAAGGAAGTGACACTTGCTGAGTGAAAATCTTGGCATTGGTGAAAACCACACATATGTTCACGAGCAGAATTAAGAGCCTTAACAAAGCCAGGTTCTCAAGACACTTTTTGTGCCTCATTTTCCTATTAGTAAAAGAGGAAGAACAGCACTTTCTCACCTTGAAAAGGTACTGAAAATGTGAAATATTTTGTGATTGTGGGGTAAATAGATACTATAGGAATATATTGAAAATAGAAACCAGCTTCTGCTTGCAAGTTAAACCTTTCCTTAGGTCTGGGAGAGACAAGACCAATAAGAGAGAGGTCTATGTTTGACAATAACAATTTTAGTATCTAATGCTGGGCAGACTTGAGACTACTGGAAACAGCAGAAAGCAGAGTTATAAGCTCTTATCCAAAAGCCAACATTTTCTTACACCACTGACTAATTGTCTCCCTTTTCCACAGCATCCCTGTTATAACCACAAAGTATTTAGTAGTCATTTAGCATTCTTAAATGCAAGCCAGCAGCTGGAGTTAGGAAAAGAGCATCATGTGGTCAATCAACCTCTTTACTGGTGACCAATGATTCATGGATTATATTAAACGAAGGAACAAGGACACTGATTACACACACTTCATGTGTTACTTTAGATCAATTATTAATAGACAGCTTAGGCATCCAACTGCCTTGTACTTGTTATGAACTTGTGAGAATGATGAACAGCAAAGCAGAAGCTGATATACTGCCCCAAAACACTTTTTTACCAATTATGGGTTCAGCCCAGTGTCAGTTAATGGAAATGACTGAAGTTTGCATCCTGCCTCCTCTGTGATTTACAGCCCATTCCTTGATCAGGACTAGGAGGATGCTTTTCACAGGGGTGGAAGTGTCAACATATGGCTTTTGTCTCCTATTACATCCATTTGTAACCTGCTGATTCAGTTTCTGGTTTTTCCTACAAATACAGCTAGCTCCCAAATGCCACAGAACTTTTCTCCTTACCACATCCCCCACTTTCATTCCAACATCTCGTTCTTTTACTCCACCACCTTAATACTTTCTGTTTGCTAATGCCACAGTCTCTCTTAGTGTATGACTGACCAATTATTCATAATTTTCAGCTTCAACAAGTCTGTTTGGAAATTATAGTTGCTCTGCACACACAACTTCTTTCACATTGGTGGTTCTGAGGCTTGTATCAGGCTCCTGAGAGTTCATCATTTTTAATTAGTAAATGGCATTTTTATTTACCTGTTTTAAAATGTTAACAAATGGTTCTACAGGCAAATAACTGGTCTCAAGTACTTCCTAGAGCTGTCACGTGCTGACAGTCTCATGGCTTTACCTTGGAAGCATCATGAACCTTGTTACAGTTTCAAGGCAGATGCAGCATGAATAGGAATTTAATTCATTAATTGTAATTATTGAAAACAAGAGTGAGCCTTTAATATTTCAATTTTATTTCCATTTCAGTGTATGAACAGTATATCTCTACCTTTTATTAATTGTAAACTTAAGAAACTTCAAAACTGCTTCCTTTCACTTTCTGAATTTTCCAGGACTGAAGTTCTTTCTCCTTGACCATTTCATGACTTTGGAAAAACAAACCTTGCAGCCCAATTGGATCTACACAGGCCTCCTTTTTGGCCATGTGCACTGAGGTAGGTCCTGCCCCTTCACACACCCCACAGTACTGCACTCTTTAGGCTGTGCTCATTGCTCTCTTCTGCCTTGGGAGATGTGGCCACAGACATCACTTCCCCTTCACCCTCACCATGAATTTATCCCCTTTAAAAGGGTTTACAAGGTCACTCTGATCCTCTTTGTTCTTGCTTGGTTTGTGCCCTTTGGCCGAGGAGAACAGCAGTGAATCTGTTCCTGTGGTCCATAACTTCACAACTTTTCCAGTTGTTGTGTTCAGACCAAACTGATTTTCTAGTGTTCAAACCAAAGCTCATCCAAGTGAATGGAAAAATTCCTAATTCCCTCCATTTCTGGGCCTCATAAACTTGGCTTTTTCTCCAAAGCTTTGCGCCTTTTGTATAATTATTTATAACTTTGTACCATTTGGGAGGGGTTTTTATAACTTGCCCAAATGAAATATGAGGGTTTCACACCCCCTCTGCAGAGCTGGAAATGAGCTAGAGAACCCAGAGAATCTGTTGTGCTGAATAAAAGAAAATAAAACTAATGATCTGGAGTTCACGTTGGGTTTAGGCAGGCAGAGCAAAGCATCAACTACTCTGCTTAGGAAATGTAGGGAGAAAAGCCAAACATCATAAAACATTTCCTTTCAAGGAAAATAGGTTTTGAAACAATGTAAATAAAGACATTACCAAAACCATGTTTTTCTTCTAGGGAAGGATCATTCAGGATGAAGGGGCTTTTTTTCCATTTAGGAAAGAAGTAAGCTGTGAAAAAAAAAAAAATCAAAATATATCTGAAGCAAAACAAACTAGACAAGAATAGGAACAATCAAATAAGAATTTACCTTTATTTATTTATTGTAGGAGCTGTCTGTGAAATATTTTGTGTTTTAAAGTTCTCATTTTCCAACAAAATATATATGTATCAGATGCTAAAGCTAACCTTTATTTACAAAATTCACCCTAGGTTCAAATTAACTGCTTGGAAAAAATGCAGCCTTGCTTAGAGATGCACTTTCCTGCCTTCTTCCTGACTGAGCCCATGATAAAGGTATGAGTTGAGACTTGAATCCTGAAAGACCCTGTGGCAGGCTGGATTGATTTTCATTTACTGACATCTGTGTTGCATAGTTAGAACACAAGCTTTCAGGTCTGTGTATGCACAGTGTTATTTCATTTTCAGGATATATACTTTGCAACACCTTTCAGTCTCAAGTGAGTGGCTTTTAGCTGTTCCCTACTGACTGGGAAAGCAAAAGGCAGTTCCAAGCCCATTCCTTGGCTACGGTCTCTTATCAAACCTGCAGTGGCCAGCTCCCAGGGAGGAGAAATTAAGATGAGAGAAGAGAGGCTCTAATGCAGAACCTGAGCCATTAAATATCTACCTGGGCATTTGGGCACATCATACCTCGGCTAAAGAAAGAGCTACAAGCTCAAACTGATTGTTTATTGATTTTCTTCTTTAAAAAAAAATGCAAATTTCCAGCAGGACCACATGTCTGATGCGCCAGGAAAAGGCGTTTGAACGAACTGGCAGATTATAAAAACCACTAGAAAATGAAGCTCATTTCTGCTTTCCCAGTTGCCTAGGTGATTAACATGAGATAAATGCAGCCTGTCCTATGTCTAGTCTTAAATCTTTAAGACAAAGAGTTTTTTGACTTTGTGTTGCAAGGCACAAAGGTGTTTCCACAGCCAGGTTTCACAAGAGCTGAGCCCTCCTCCTTTCCCTTTGCTTGCATCACATTTCTGCTGTAAAGGTCACCTTATAGACATTAGCTGAGCACCTTCCAAACTGTCTAAGGGCCAGGAGGAGGGGGACTGTCCCTGGGGGCGACTGAGTTCAGCAGGGTGTGTGCCTATATGTAAAGCTTCCTCTAGTTAAAAATACCAAGTCATATGTAATTATCTTCAGTGCTGTTAACACCCCGTAAGCATTAGAACAGCAAAAGGTGGTTGTGTGTGAGAAAGAGCAGATTGCTGGGCTGGAAATCAAAATACCAGGCTTCTGCCTCTGGCATCATCACCAAACTGTAACCCTGAGTCTCTTAATTCATTTCTAATTCCCACTCCCCTCCTCCCTCTCTATTTTTCCTGCATTGTCCCTATTTGGAGGGAAAGTTCTTTGTGACGGGGATTGCCTCTTGCTGTGTTTGTACAGTGCAGGACACAATAGGCCACCACATCCTTTGGTGGCTCCCAAATGCAAAGCCTTCCTTCAGAGGAGACTTCTGATACAGAAATGATCATGCATAATGGCTTCAGAAAACCTGCTTCTGCTGCCTGGTTTCCCTTCTCCTTTCACAGGATCTTGGGATGTTTGTAAGTGAACATCAACACGAGACAGGGAAATGCTGCTGCCCTTCTTTGACAGATCAGGAAAGAGAAGTACAGAAATGTGGGATGCATTTCTCCAGCTTACATAGCAAACAGACTTTTTTTTTTCTTTTTTCATTTTTTCTCCTCTCCAATTCAGTAATACAAAGAGACCAAAAAATACTAACAATTTTTTAAAATCTGAGCATATCTTCCAGTTTTTACCTCCTGCTTCCTCACTCTTTTCTCAGGCTGGCAGAGGCTGCCACATCTGCCAGTATGTGCTTCCTTTAGTGTCTTCACTTTCCTCCATGATTCTCTGCTGACCTCTGAAAACTCCCCAGGGATTACTACAGCAAATTTTAGCTGGGCAAAAAGGTTTCTTCTTTACAGAAGAAATGTATGTTATGTGTGTTATGCCTAATCCACACTGAGGTTATAAACACCTGCACTCTCCTAGCCCTATTTACCCCCAAATCAGGCATTTTTCAGTGAGACTTGAATGTCCACACATGGATAATAATCTGAATTATTTTTTTTTTTAATTTTGCATGTTTTTAACTGGGAAGTTAAAGGATCATCACCATTCATTTAACCTCGCAGCTCCATGGTGGAGGAGAGAAATTAGAATAGGATCTAGTTTAAAGATGATCAAATTGAGGGAAGGGGTTAGAGCACAGTCTGTCTGGCTCCTACAGAATTCAGAGGTGACGTTGGGGGGATGGAGCTGGTGGTACTCAGGCCACAGCACCCATCACTTGAGGGCTATTTGGGAGGAGAAACCATTCTGCTTTGGGCCAAAACCTTCCTATTGCCTCGCACAGCAGAGAGCTGCCTTTTCCAATTTGCACATTGTGCCTGAACTTGAAGCTGCTTCAAGAAGGGAAGAAAAAAAAAAACCAAGCAAACAAACAAAAAGAAGTTCTTTCAGACATGTTTCCTTGGTTGTTTGTTTTTGATGTTTTCAGCTGAAGCCAAATGGCACGAAGCAAATGCAGCCCTGGCTGTGACGGACTGTTTCCCTGTCTGGCAGGGACACCTAGTGGGTAGGGTAATGTGTGCTGGTGAAGCCAGGGAAAAACACTTGGACTTCCCACCAAGGGCGATATTTCATCTTCTGAGTCATTCTTGTGCCTAATTGACGCTCACGTTATCCTTCGGAACGACCACGGAGCTGGGAGGAGTTTCCAGCCAAACCTCCTTCAAGGAACAGTGCTTGCAAGGTGGGAAGATGTTCTGAGCAGCATCAGCTACACCACTGGCAGTGGGAAGAGCTGCCAGCCTGGCTTTTGTGCCATTGATTGTTTGGAAGAGTGCTGCAGCCATAACGACCCCTGTGCGGGCTGTGTGCGGGGGGCGGTTGGGTGACGGTGCCATCCACGGCTCTCTGCGGTGACACGTTTCACTGGGGCCACTTTCATGGTGTTGCAGACACCTAAAAATGATGTTTACTCCTTAGTGGGATGGCTCCTGGAGAAAAAGCAGCAGGAAGCTTAAAAAGAAGCCTCGGGAGGTGTGACCATATCCCCGGCCAAACCAGCAGGGCTGTCTGGTGTCAGGGCCTGACCCAGGCCCGTCCTGGACCTGGGGACCCCTCATCACTTGCAGCACAAACTGGGTTTTGCTGATCCTGTCCCTCCAGCTGTTTCCCCGATTGCCTCCTTGACTGCCTTCCCTTAAGACAAGTTTTTATAGGAAGAGGTTGTTGACTTAATTTCTTTGTTCCCATCCATGGGGCTATGGACAAGTTGGTTTTTTTTCCTGGCTTCTTCCCAAGCACCTGTTTGAGCAGGCTGGCATGTGGATGCTGTGTTCCAGATTGACAGCGTCCCTAAAATCCCCCAGCTTGTGCCAGAAACACAGACGTTATCCGGCAGAGATCTCCTGCAGGGGAAAAAAAAAAACCAAGCCCTTTTATAAGCATGTGGGTTGTTTTGTTTTGTTTAAGTTACTTTTCCTCTGCAAACTACAAAATCTGGAGGCTGGGAAGGAGAATTCTTCCACTGCCACTCTGGAGACACAGGCACCAAAATGGTTCTTAAACTGAAAAATAGAAGATGATCTGTTCTGATTCTCAGAATCAGAACAGATTACCTAGATAGCAGGAGGCAGTTATGCTCTAGACATTTTGAAGTCATCTTCTTCTGATCTAATTACATGCTAGCAGTAAAACTGACACAGTTATGGTTATTAAGTCCATTTTTTTTCTTTTTCCATTTTTTACCAGGAATTCTATCTTAGGATTAATAGGTACTTGCATCATTTCTGACCTATGTGCTATATTAAGGACTATCTACATCATCAGCAAGTATTTTTGTTGTGCTGATACTGCACACAAAGTCAATTACAAAGGTACAGAGCTCTATTTTTTCCTTCCGAACTCTCAAAATAAAGTGAGTGGCCTATTCTTTATCAGTTCCTTCATTAAAGGAGGAGACTTAATTCTCATTGAATGAAATTAATATATTGGAAGGAGAGGGAAAAAACATTCTTTTCTGACATAGCTTCATTGACAGTTTTGCAGCAGAACATAAATATCTGTATTCTAAATACTGGTGACAGGAAGAAATAGTAGACAATATATTTAAGAAGACTTTTTGGCATTAGTAACCTGAATTCTCACATACAAGCTAGCAAAATGCAGTTTATGCAAAATTATGATTATCAGTGTGTATACAAATAGATGAAAAACTCTCAAAGCATTATTGCCAATGACTCAATGTCACACTGAGAGTATTCTGAGCAGATGTGCAGAGATCTTCAGGCCTGATTTTAGTCAATATTTTTATTAGTTATTTGGAGGATAAATATAGAGTACACTTATAAAATTTGCTCAGCCTGGCAGGCAGGATCAGAATGCAAAATGATAAATTGAAGAGATGGTCTCAGATCAACAAGATGAAGTTCACTAATGACAAGTATGAAGTACTACACTGCAGAGGGAGATATCAAATGCATAAATCCAAAATGGGAAATAATCAGCTCAGCGTCAATATGAGAAAATGATCTTGTGTGTATAGTGGTTCATAAATTAAAAATGACTCAACAATGTGATTGTGCTGCAAAAACTGCTAATCCCACCTGGAGCTCTCTTAATAGAAGTGGTGTGTGTGGCAGAGGAAAGATTGTGCAGGCGTCAGGCTGGATGCCTGCAGCTCCTTACTTACAATCTGGGCACCCAAGTAGATTGTTCTGCTCATCACCTTCCAAACCTTCCCTTTCCCCTTTCTCCAGGCCCTTTCCCCAGCAACCACCATTCTTTGCTGGCTTCCTCAGTAAAGGATCCTTGTCCTCTTCAGAAAACATTTCCCCTACTGCTGCTGCCTTGCATCTCTCCTCCTCATGGAAATAAATGACTGGTGATGCCAGGAGAGGTCTCCATATAGCTCCTATAGGCACACAGGATCCCATGGAGGCAACATGCCCAGCTCAGAGGAAGCTCACAGGGACTCTGTGGAGGAGGACATGTGCTCCTGCAGATGCTCTGGCTCCTGGCAGCTTTGTTCTGAATCTAGGGAATGCCACGCAATCTCAGTCCAAGTGTGCCACTGAGACACAGATGCAGCTCAGAGAAATAAATACTTAAAAGAAAGAAAGATGGAGACAATCCCTCCTCTGTCCCAGGCAACAGAAGAGCATGAATTATTACATTTCATCGCCTTACTTTTTAATCACAATGAAATATTTGAAGATTTTTTCTTGTGGACTTTTTTGTTTGCTTGGATGTGTTTTGTTGGTTTTTTTTAAACCAACCATGATTGAATACTACACTGAACCATCTCCACTGCATGGTGTTATGACCAAGGGAGCCACCCAGAGCTGTAACCACTGACCCAGCCACAGTGTGCAACATACTGAGGCTGAAAGACCCTCTTCTGGTGCTCTTAAGACATAACAGCAGCGAGGGGCGGCCAGTGCCAAGAAAAAAGTGGAGTCTATATTTCAGAAATCACAAAGGGGTCCCCCGAGTATTGGGGGCGTTTGAGTGGTCGTGCCCCAAAGCCCCAGGCCTGCCACTAGATGGCAAACTTTAATTTTTAAATCCTGGAGCGACGTGGAGGCTCCTGCTGACATGCCCCGAGCGAGGACATGGGGGATGGAGACCCAGGGGCGCTCCCAGGCTGGGCTCACCGGTGGCTGGGCACTCCTGGAGCCACCGTCCTTTCTCCTCCAGCCCTGTTTTTTCCTCTCTTGGCCAGGGGCCGGGGTTGGGTGTGCTGGAGAATAGAGGTGCTTTTCAAGGCTTTGGACATTGTATCGGGTGGGAAAAAGGCTTTTCTGCTCTTCCCTCCCCGATGATTATCTCAGAAAGCATTAAGAGGTAAGCTAAGAAAGCGACTGCACTGAACACGGATCTTTATCGATCCCTGAGGAAATGGGCACTGCAGATCAGAGTGGTGCCAGCATTGCCAGCAGCCTCGGCTCCTAACAGTTCTTGCTGTATTGTGAGTACTGCTAGTACATAAAGCTTTACATGTATTTTAGGGAACTCTAATAATATTGCCTAAATCAATTTTCAGTTTCTTATGAACTTAACTAAATTATCCATTTTCCTCATCAGCCATTCATGTTGACTTATTTCAGTCACTAAATTTACCTTGGTGTGAAGAGGTATCGCAATGGATACTGGGAAACCCAGCCCCAAGCCTGAGATAGATACTTCTCTGTATAGAAATGCACCATTAGGTCATGGTTCCCATATCCCAGATCTTGGACCTCATGAGCAACACTGCTTCTAACATGAGAACTTCAAGATATTGCAGTGGGATAAATCACATTTCCTCCACAAATTAACAGTTCTATGTAGCACTATCAGGAAGAGTGTTTCTTCTCTATAGCAGCTAATGTTTTTGTGGTAAAGCACAGTGGTTAGCATGGCAACTTCTGCAAATCCTCACAGGGATCACAGGATCACAGGATCCTTTGCATCTTCCATTAGTGGCAATCCTTTTGAGATCTTTCTTACTAAGTCATTCAAAACCCTGCGGTTGTTCTCTACACATTAAACCCCTTGCAGAATCTCACAATGTTACATGAGATAGTGTCTACTTTTAATGGTTTGTTGTCTTTTAAATGATATGGAAGGAATGCCATGGGAGAAGAGGTATTTTCATCTGTATTTTCATTATTTTTCACTTGTCTGGCCCTACATCCAGTGTCATTAATGTAAAAAATCAGAGACATTCCTTCCAGCTGAGGAAGAGCTGGCTCCTCACCACAGTCTTCAGAGCCTTTGTTTTGGAGCCCAAACTTCCCAGCAGGCAAAAATCTTCTTGGCCCCTCCACACAGCAGGGGTTCATCAACTCATTTCAAAGCCATGCCCTGAAACAAGCCTTTACCAGTAAAACTAGTATTTGCTGTCTAGAATTTAGGTGTAGCAGGAAAGCAAGGAATTTAACATCCCCTGGGGTTAGGTAAAGGACTTTGCCTTCAGTCCTTCCCCTGAGGTATGTGGGCTGGTACAACACACTGGGAAGATGGGATGTGGATATGTGGTTCCTCTACCTGTGTCTGCAAATGGCTGCCCAGACTCATGTTTCCCAGGGTCTGATTTAAATGTCAGATCACCAATAACATAGACAAATGAAACCCAGATACCTCCTTTTCCCTCCCTTTTCTTGAGATCCATAAACTTCATCCTAGTTTGGTTTGGATTTGGTTTTTTTCTCTTCTCCTGGCATCTTTCCAGGACTGGGCAGAGATGTGTGATACCAGTGACCTTCTCATTAAGATGGAAATTCAGTTTTAAATAACACTCTCAAAGCTAAGGCAAATAATGAAGCATTTTCCAAAGCCTTGTTTCCCTGGTGGATTCTTGCATTGGTACTTTTTAGTAACAAGAATCACAGGAAGGTGGAAAGACAGATTTAGGGTCAAACAACAACCTTGTAATACACTTTTAGTTATTACTTCCTACAGGCATAAGCTGAAGTCTGTAAAGAAGGAATTGGTATCAAGATGTACATTCATTTTTAACAGAGGAGAGTTGGCTTTGTGAAAAGCAAGGCTATATATCCTTTATTTTCAGTATGAGGAAAGCATCAGGTAATTGCACAAGGGCAGGTATTTGGTTTGGTTTAATATTTGGTGCACTTTCCTGCAGTTGGGATGAGCATGAAGGAGTCACAACAGCTACCTGCAGCAAACTGGGGCACACTGCTTATGTGCTTTAACACTGAGGAAAAAGAAATCATCAGGATGCTGTTAACACTTCTCTAGCATTCTCCACCACACTGTGCAAACCAGGGAAGTCCTGTGTAATGAGTGAGCTCCCACCCACTCAGTCAGGACCTTGCCAACACACCCTGTGGCTCTGAGTGGTCAAAAATACAAGGGGAGGAAGAAATATTTCAGGCTATCTTCTTACACATATAGAAGGAAAAAAAAAAGATCAGAAGCCACTTTTGAAAATGTCTTTTCCTTTCCAGGTTAACCACAGTCACCTTCCATGCAAGGAGAAGACAATTGAAATGTAATCTGTCCATTAGACACTGCAACCTTAAAGAGAGTAGCTCAAGCAATGGAAAAAGTATCCAGGGAAGGACTGGACCATGTCCTATAAGCAGCTGGATATCTGACAGCTCATTCATTATTGCTGAAAGGTGCTAGTTGAGAGGGACAGAATGGCTCCTGGGGCCAGCTCTGCTGCCTGGACCAGTGGTCAGGGAAAGTCACCGCTGTTCCTCAGTGATTTCATAGCTGTTCTGAAATGTCCCCATCACAAACTGCTGCCCACTGGATAGATCCCTGGGAGGCAAAGTCTGCCACCAGCAGCACTGAGTGCTATGTTAGCTGAGGGCAGGCATGGCCCAGATGATTGTGGTTTTCCCCAGTAATGCTTGTTCCACCATCTTATGGCTGAGACACATTCAGCCAGTGGAAGGAGCACCCAGATCCCTGTGGGATATTCAGTGACAAACCAGCACTCTTTCCTCTCTTTAACCATAGTGTTTAGGGGACAACTTAACCATAGGGACTTTGGGGAACTTGTCTTCTGTCTTGTATTTCTAACAACACCACTTAGGCCCATGAGTGCTGGAGCAAGGTAATCAAATCAGTCCCACGACTCCTCCAGTTAGACCACTTACAGAACCTGCCTTTTCACACTGCCCACCCAGTGCTTTGGGATACCTGCTTGTTACTGTCATGGTAGATCCCAGTCTGGTCCCCAGCCAGACTCTGCAGCTCAGACCCCTTCTTTAAACTTGACATGGGGGAAAGGATTGCTGAAAACAAGACTGGCATCCCCCTGCCTTGGCCTCCATAAGCGTTGTTAATTAACAGCTACCAGCTCTTGTGTATTTGGGGCCATTAGAACATTGACTGAACGAATCCATTGAACCTTAAGGTAAGGCTATCCAGATCCTTCATTTCTTAATTAACTTCTATAGTTGACCTCAGCAGGTATCATTTAGTAGTGCTCAATTAAACATTTGCAATTGTAGCTTGACAGAAGTTTTGGGTTCCAAATGAAATTATTGGTTTTTTTTTCTCAGGCTGCTGTAAGAAGAATGATTTTCTTTTATGTTATGGTACAGCCCAATTGCCTGTTGCCCTACATATTATGCAAACTAATACCTAGGGTAATATAAACCCAGACATAGTAAAAAAAAAAAAGAAAAGAAAAGAATACTGGATGGAGAAAAGGGGAATAATTCCTTGACATTTTATTTATTTTATTTTTCCCTAACTCAGAACAAAGAAATGTTTTAAGTTGAAAAAAATTTCAGGGAAATGATTTCATTTTTCCATGTGTTCCTGACACATCTTAGCACTGTTTTCATTTTCATTAACTATTTAGTATCACATTCCTGAGGTGATGGGGAAAAAAAAAAAGAAAACAATAATATTGGTAATTGTTTTTCATAGGACTGTGTTAGCATTCCAACCATTCCCCTTATGCAGCAGGGTAGTAAATAAAACGAGCTTTGAATGAAGACCTGCTTTTATGAAAACCATTAATTGCTGAATGCAAAAGGTGCATGGGATTTAAACTTAACCAAGAAGGCAATAAAACCTCTTTACAATTAATTTTTATTTTTTTAATTTTATAATTCCCCATCATGAGACTGTAAAAATGCAACATCCTTAATTGTTTTTTCATGTCCTGTGTTAAGCACATTGTCTTGCAAAAAACATTTAAAAGCAGCTTTTCCTTTTTCAATAATACTGTTTAATTCCCCCTTCACCCCCCAGTTAATAGTCATATGTAGAGCATGGAACGGGGAAGGTCTGTTTTTGATCTCAGACTGGTATAAACTGGGAGTTAATCCATGGAATCAGTTGTGTGACAATGTGAGAAAATGGCTGGGAGATCAGAGTTAAGGCTTCTGTTTCTAGGGACACTGGTTGAAAAGCAGATATCTATCTATTTTCCTCAAGAGATGCTTCAGAGCCATCCACGTGCTTATTTTGATCATTTGTTTTTTTAAATACACTGAAGTGGGGGGAAAAAAAAAAAAAGAAAAAGGAAGAAAAGAAATGTTTCTAATTCTAGTTGTTTCAAGCAGTATCTCAAGGTTGAGTAGCAAACAAACCATACGTAAATAGTAGAAAACAGTCCGCATCTTGTTGCCATGACAATGCCCTACTTATAGCACATTAAGCTGATTCATGTCTTTTCTCACCTCACTGTTAATAAATTATGGTGGCTGATGAGAATTAAGCCAGCTGGAAGAACTAGTGAATGTAAGCAGCAAATTAATTTGCCACTTAATTGTGGTATCCTTCGGGGGAATTACCCTCTACATAGCAAATAATATCTTACTAGATGTAAAATGGTAGGAATGGGTTGAAATAGCTAATCTTTGTTTTCTTTGTGATATTGATGTAGCACGGCTTACTGCTGGAGCAGTGAGAGCTGCTGCAGCCTTACTTCTGCTCTAGGCAGCAGCACCAACTTCACTTGATGCTCGATGGAGCTCCATCAGTGAAGAGAACAGGAGTAAATCCTTAAAACACTGATTCCTCAGCTTTGAGTCATGTTTTGTCATTTAAAGCTTGGGATGTTTGGGCAACAGCTGCTGGAGCAGGTCACCTGCCATCCAGCACCTTGCCTACACGTGCAGAGCTAGACAATAGGTGCTGTCTACTCAGCTGATGGGTCAGTAGGGTTTGTTCAGGTCACAGTGCCAGTGGGCATTTGGAAATGGTGACCAGAATTTAGGCTTCTGAATTAATGCATGCTCATGGTGGGAAAGGTTTTCTCCTTTTCTACAGGGAGAGACTGAACAATGGTAATGGTAGAAATGAATAAACACTGTATAGCTCCTTCCTACCAGCAGTCTTCACCTGAAACCAGCCATACTTCAGTCAAACCTTTGTATCCATGCTCACTCCAAGTCAATAAACTCTTAACAGCTGGAGCTGGAGATCTATATTGGAGGACTTCTTGAGTCACAAGTAGAAGGCCCTTGAAAAACAGCAAATGTTTGCTTCTGGGACCTGCAGTCTGAGAGATGCTAACTGGTTTCTTCTTAGAAATATTCAGTGATCTTCAAGTATTTGCTGAAGAGTAGGGGTTTGATTGCTTTTCCTGGATTTTTTCTCTGCTGACTTTTTGCATTCTTCTGGAATGGTTTCACTTTTTTTTTTCTCAGCTATAAATCAAGTGCAAATTTTATTTGGCATTGCCCTTTGGTTTGCATTAACTAAAGATTCATTACCTGATCAGAATCACCTGAGGAAGCTAAATTAAGCAGTCACTCCATATAGCTTGGTTAAGATCCTTTTGATTCCTAATTTCATCTATTTCTTTCAACGACATGAAAAATCGCTGTAGGTTGGCACCCACTCAAAATGCTGTTGAAAGAGACTTCCATTATGTCAGGAAAGTTTCCAAGAGGCAATGGCATATTCAGAATTTAAGGATGTTTACAGACTATCCAACAATTCTCATGGCATTGGATATGCCTTCAGTAACAGCTGAGTAGGTTGATGATGATAAACAAGGGCTTCATATCCAGGCTTAACAGCAACTCAACAGATCCATGATTTCCCTTGGTTCTGATTGCTGCAACACCCATTTTCTTTCTCCCTGCAGAAGGTGTACCACCTATAAACACTGCCTGGAAGTTACAGCTGCATGTCGATTTTATGAAATATATGTCATAAAGAAATTCTTTAAATTGCTTTGGGGCTTGAAACTATTCAGAGCAAACAGCTCCTGAGAAACTTGACATTATTCCCTTATGCTACAGACAGCAGTGAGGAACTGAGTAAAGACTTCAATGTCATGACTCCCTTCTAGTGATCTGGAAAATACAAGCAATTTTCTCATATTCTCCCAAAGCTGCTCTTGGAGGTGTCTTGTGCATGGCATTGTCACCTCAGGCAAGCTGAACTGACTGAAGCACCATTCCCTCTGGGTATAAAATATTTGTGATCCTCAGCTTGAGACTGAACTGAACTCCTTGCTAAATGAATTCTGTGAAAGCAAATCTCCAGGGTTACCCCAGTGTTTGTTTTATGATGGTCCCACAAATGAAGGCTCATCTCCAAGTGACACCTTTTTCTCTCCACAAGAGCAATAGTTTGCAAAGATGCCCTTTGCTCTCTGGTGAGGTGTGAGGTTTGGGTTCTGTCTTTACTGCTGACCATTTCTCTTCTGCAGAGGATGGTGAGGGGACACACAGGGAGCAGGAATTTGCCCTGCAGGAGCCCTGGTCTGGAACTCCTCAGCCTCTGTACCCAACATCCACATGAGAAGACCATCACTGTGTATCCCACTTTTCCTACTCCTTGTCAGTCCCTTCCAGTTGTGCAGTCTTCCTTAGCAAGGCTCAGCCAAGAGGATGCCAAACACACCTACTCCTGGCACCTCCTCCACTACATTAATTCAGACTGAGAGGGAAGAGGTACTCCTTGCTCTTAACAGTGAAATGAATCTTGGGGTGCAGTTTTCCCCCCTACAATGTTCAGAAGTAGAATCTCCCCTGCCTTGTATGTACCTACACATACATGCAATGAGGCATGAATGAAGACTAATTCATCTTTTGGGTTTTCATCCATACATTTCTGAATGTGCTCCCTGTGAGGCTTTTGGAGAAGATCCACTGGATTATTCTGGCGACCTGGAAGGGTGATTCCCCCCACCCCAAAAGTCATTTTCATCATCATCTGATAGCTTTGCTTTGTTCTGGGCAGGAGCCTTGGCAGTCTGCTGCTGCACAGCACAGCTGGAGAGCCCGGGCGTGCAGCTGCAGTGCTCTATAGAGCTGACAGCTCCATGGGGATAGATCCAGCCAGCATCAATAGGCTTGGCCTCTTAGTGTCTAGACACTCCTACCCATCCTTTCACAGCAGGAAAATAGGCTAAATGATGATATGGATTTAGCAATTCAAAACCGTGTCCCTGTGCCTCATCCCAAGGCTTTTGAACATGCAGACGTTGGGAACTCTGGCTTCATTCTGTATTCTGCCATTCTAAACTCTGTCTTCCTCAATTTCCATAATGATTCCTGCTCATCAGCTTCAGAGCAGCATTACCATTACTTTTACTCCACACCAACAGATTGGATCCAGGTGAAGAAAATGGACTGCTCTAAAATGCCTTTTTTTCTGTCCTTATTGGGTAAGACCTGGGGACACCTGAGAGATCTTGTCTAATGGTCAAGAAGCATCAGCAGCTTTACAAAGCTGAGATTCCTAGATTTCTTGTACTTTCAAGGCACAACACAAAATTTTATATGGAAGATTTCTACCTAAGGTTAATTTCTTGCCAATTATTCCAGTTGCCTACTCTAAATTATGGGGAAAAATCACCATGTGTAAGTTCTGTAGGAATATTGCATTGAGATATTCTTAAGAGTTCCTGGAAATTACAAGCACTGATGTGAAGCTAATTTCCAGCCTCTCAAACATGGCCTTGCAGCAAGCATCTTTACCCTACTTTTATTCTTCCATCTCTTGTTTTTCCTCATGACATACTAACGATCTGAAGTGGCATCACACCAGAAACCAAACCCCAGACCTCACAGAAGGCAAATGGATGCCACCTCCTCTCCCCTACTGCCAGCATCCACCCTGCCCTGCCAGGGCATCAGCTGCTGCACATTGGCTTAAAATCTCTCCCCCCAGTGCAGCTGAGCCCATTTAGAGCAGGTGATTAGTTCTTTGGTGCAGGTTGATGTGTATGGAGGTCTATGGATTTCAGGGGCTGGAGCTGCAGAAATGTGAAGCTGTTTCCATCTCTGTGATTGTTTTCCTGACTCAAAAAAATGTAAGTAAGAGCAGATTTGGTTACTTCTCAAGCAAATACTGGGCAGCTCTCAAGAAAGAGGATTTGCCAGCAAATGTCTGTGCAGCCTCTGCTAGAGACTTGTGGGGTGGAAAAAGCAATGGCAGAGAGGCCTTTATAATGTGAATATTTCTATTTCCCAGCCAATGTTTTCATGTATGTAAAGGATCACAGCCTCCAAATTCTGTTATTACCTTCCTGCCTTCACAAAGAATGGTGTTGGTTTAAATGAAATTATGTCTCACTTAATGCATTTGGGATGCCTTGGAAGCATTTCTACCTTTCCTGCAAGCTCTTGTCCACAAGTGTCTCTGAAAGAGGGAGGCACTGGGTTGAGGGCTTTATAGATCAGCTTGCAATCTT
The DNA here is from genome assembly GCA_025447755.1 of Corythornis vintsioides. Taxonomy (NCBI): domain Eukaryota; kingdom Metazoa; phylum Chordata; class Aves; order Coraciiformes; family Alcedinidae; genus Corythornis; species Corythornis vintsioides. The sequence continues at coordinate 48,137 of JAOEGS010010179.1, forward strand.
CTCCATCTGTTTCAGTAAATAGTAGATGGAAATTGTGAAAGGCAAAGCAAAAAATCAATGCATTCAGCTGAATGACACTTAACAGAAGGATTTCTGACTTCTCATAGAGGCTTTTTCTAATAAGCATTTTATAGCTAAAAGCTTTTTTTCTTTTCCCCTGTGTTATTGTAGTTCATCTTCATGATAATGATTCTCTCAGTTCTCTTTTTATATATTTCTATTTTAAATCAAAATGAAAGAGTTTTGTACTTTAAAATTGCAGAATCATGTTTACAGCTGTTATATTTTGTCTTTTCTTCATTTCCTCCACTACAGCTATGTAGGGTGATATCAGCTGAGGGTCTGACTTCTCATGTAGTTTTCTTAAAGGAAATTACATTAACAACCCCACAAAACTGTATGGCTAAATACAGCAGCAAATTGTTCATTAGGGGCTTTGTAGACAGGAAACCTGCAACACCCTGTGCTATTAACACCATTTAAAATTACCTCTGAGTGGTTGTGTTGTCAAAATAATGCAGAAGGAAAACCAGTTTCCAGCCAACTTTTCTTATGCAGAGACAGCTGAGCTCAAAATACCCACACGGAGGTATTTGCACTCAATCCAAGCAGTGATTTTATCTGAATGTGCCAATATTAGGGACCAGTGTCAGGACATGAATGATAAACACATTCACTACTTTGAAAAGGATTAGTGCTTCTGATGACTTTTTGTTTCCTAAAGTACAATATTGGTGGGGTTCATCAGCAACTTCTCATAAGCAGTCTGGTTGAAGTTGATTATTTTAGAACTTGGTCTGAACATTGCCCTAATTTCTGTGTGTGTCTCATGGTAGAGCCAGGTGCTAGCAACTGATAGTGCAGCCACCACGTCAACAAGTGTCTGATCCTGCTTCCCAAGAAATAAGTGGACAACTTTCCTTCAGGGAAAACAATCCCCAATCTCCTCCTTTCCCACACTTTGATGTATTGCTGTTTGTATGTGGTGCAGAAATCTGTCAGTGCAATTTATTGTCTTCTTAGAGTTTCTTAGCATTCATTCTTGCTTATTTACAGTTCTATCTCATATCTGGCTGTATAGAAAGTATGCTAGGGAAGTGTGTCATTTCCAGTACTGTAAATACAGGAAGAACCATTACCAGATGTTGATCATCTCCTCAATCATTATGAGCCACCACAGAGTTCAGTAATTTCAGATCAATGGTACTTTGCAATGTTTTTGCCTGGAGACTCTATGGCAATAGATCTTTTTCATCTTTAAAGATTTTTACATTAAAAGTAGCTGCATCAAGCCAGAGGATCTGGAGAACATCAAAAGCTGTGTGAAGTCAACTGTGACTTCACATTTTCTTATTCTTTTGGAGGTTTTTTTTAGGGATAGTGGTATCTTCCATCCCACAGAGCAGTGGAAACATAACATGAGGCAGAATCCAAGGAGCAGGGCATAGCCAGAATAACTGTATGTAATATCCAGCTTGGTATTTGGTCTCTGGTGAGCAATTCCTGAAGCTTCTTAAGGCAGACCCTGCCTGTTGGTGAACCAGCAGCAGGACCTGGGCCCAAAAGAAGGGGTGTACAGCTGGTGACAGCACCATGCACCAGCAGCTTCTTGGCTCTGTTTGTTACTGCTTGTCTTGCTGGAGTTCCCAAATGGGTCAACCCCAGCACTGGAGTTATTTCAATAGCACCGTTACCTAGAAACTAATTCAGCCTCTTCCTTCCACTGCTCACTGGCTAAAAGCTGAAGAGTGGAAGTTGTGCATGTATTTAAGAATTAAATAAAGGGAGAGAGAACTGGAAGTGGCCCAGCTTAGTTAGCATTTCCAGACCACTGATAGTGCCACTCTGCAACCTACAAAGGGGCCCCAAAACTCTCCACTCGAGCAACTATGGGCACTGCAAGATATTGAGAGCTAGTGTTTTAAAGTCAGCACTCCCCTGGTGTGTGCTGCTTGTCCTCTGTTGCAATAAAACATGTACTGAAAGATAAGACCTGAAGGTCTCCTTCCCTGATCTGAATCAGTGGCACTGTCATTGACTTGCTTCTGTGAGCAAACCCACACAGTGGCCAACAGCCACCCAACTGAATGTGCATTTGCCTTTTTGTGGTTGTCAGCAGAGTTAACCCTTAATGAACACAATAAAGCCTAGAATCCTTCAGTGCACACACCCACTCCTCTTACTGCTGTGAGGCAAGACAGAGTCTCCATGTATGGTACCTCCTGCTATGAACAGTCCTGGCTGCTCTTCAGCTGCTTTCATCTGTTGTCTGGCAGTCAGGTTTGCTTAACAGTTGCCCACATGCTTAGTATTGAGCATGAAGCTTAAACAGAGTGATTAAAAGGATGCACTGGCTGCAGGTAGCAGCAAAACCTTTACCAGGGCTTTGCTGTACTTCTTTCATCTTCAAGGTAGCAGTAGTGGTACAGTAGTACCCCCCCTCCCCCCTTTATCTTGTGCTTGATAAAGTTACAGGGGTGGCTCTCATGGATCAATAAGTATTTTCCATGCAGTACTTCAGCTGCTGTTGGTTGTCACTGTGCCCATCTTCCCTGGACTCCTGCCAGTGCACCTCAGTGCTCGGGCTGTGGCCATCCCCAGGTCAGAGAATTTCCACCAGCAACCAGTGAAATCTGCAGTGATGCCCATGGTCTTTTGGCATGTTGAGAGTGGGTGTTTTGTTTTGTTTTTTTTGCTTAGTTTGGGACTCTGCCAACAGTTCTTGCAAGCTCCACTGTTTCAAGAGCCACGTGGGGCCAGGCAGAGGAGCAGCAGCACATGGGCACAGGGGGGTTGTCTCTGTGACAGTGCTGCTGCTGCTGCTTGCACCTGCCTGTGGACGTGCTCACACTTATCTGCGTGTTGGGTGAGAAGCAGGAGATGCAGAAGGTGTGATAGTTGTGTTTTTAGCAGGCTAGATCAGTCTTGGGGCAAGAGGAAGAGTCACAGTTGATCTGACAGCAATCTGATTTTGTAAGGTGGGATGGGGCCACAGGAATGTTTGCAAATTGCTGTTCACTACATCCTGTGCCACAAGGTGTGTGTGAGGGAAGAGCTTTATTTCCAATAAAGCTGTTAATTTATATGTGCATATTGAACAGCTTGAGATGTTGAGTGCAATAATTCAGTCTACAACTGGCCTATTATTTGAGTTTTCCTGATACTAGAAAATCTCAGCAAATTCTTTTCCCTTCTGTGGAACGAGTCTCTTACATGTCCTAAATTATCTACAAATCATCTGAGAAATCTTAATTCAGGGAAACACACTTTGGGATTTGTGTGCTTAAAGCCCCATGGCTTCCATAGAGACACTAATAATTTACAGCAAATCTATTATGGTCAATGCATATAATTATTGGATCAGGTGCCTGTGCTGTTTAAAAGTTCCCTGACTGGTTCAGTGGTTCAGTCAGAGATGCTGGTTTTTTAACCTTTCTGCTATTAAATTTTCTGATTTTCTCCTAGCTGGACTCCTGATTTCCCTCTTATGTTCCTTTTTCTTGTGAGCTCACTTCCCAGTATACCCATCTTTTATTCCTTCCCAGTTCCAAGAGACTTTGTCCTGTAAGCCAGGCTATGCTTGGATTCTACAGTGCACTTGGCAGCAGCACTGGGTAAGGTGTAGTTGCTCTTGCCAGTGCTTACAGCCCAGACCCATGTTCTCTGCTCCAGGGTAGTATGGGGTCTTCTCCTCAGCTGCTCCTGTGCTTGTGGTCTCAGCTGGGTTGGAGCACTGACCTGCCTTAAAAGTTGTGTGTTGTTTTTCTGGGTTCACTATTCCTTTTTTTTTTTCAGTTGACTTGATCATAGTAGAGTCAGGAGCAAAGTTAAAGGATGCAGCTCTGGAAGATGTTTTTTGACTTCTTAATATTTTAAATTTTATTTATTTTCCCCTGTGCTTTGGGTCTTATGCCTGAAAAAGGTGAAGGGTTGCAAATTTTGCTAGGCCCCCCACCACATCTTAGGAGTAGCTCAGGAATCATGAGACTGTTCTTAAGAGATTAGAGCTCTTTTTATTTTGTCTCAGGTTTTAAGAAGTCCTTTAGGTATGTTTGGGTCACATTTTCGAGCTTTGTTGTGCAGCCACAAGGGCTAAAATTGTAACTTTTAGAATAAAATTGGAATTTTTGCCTCATGACTTCAAGCTAACAAACACTTCAAGACATATATTGTAACTGTGAGAGTTCTGGTGCTGTCTCAAAGTGCATTTTTACTGTGAACCCCCAGAGGTTTGGGGGTTTTGATTTGTTCAAGCCAATCTTTATTTTCATCTGTTGCTTTTGCACACAGCACACATGTGCAACCCATGATGACTGTAAATTTAATCTGGAATTGGGAATCGATATTTCCATCCTTAGCAAGGGCTGTTTGTTGTAGTGACACTTCACCTCCCTTCCCAGGGGCTGTATGATCTCTCCCAAATCCTCACCGCATGCGGCTGATCCAAATGCTCTGTAATCCTTTTGAAGCACTTTGGTTCATTTTGAACCAGCAAAGCAGTTCTGTGCTTTTAGCCTCCACCCAGCACCTTGTAGGGGGGCAGCTAATCTAATTTTGATTCACAGTGGTGGCAACAAGCAGGTCACTTATGGAGTTAATGTCAGCTGCTCCACTAATTACTGTAGGAAAGTGATCCCATCATCCCGGATGAAAATGTCTAACTCCAGCCTACAAAGCACTTTCAGTGCACTAATTCTGTTAATGCTCCATTACTGCTTCATTTGAGCTGTGTAGTCCATTTCCCAAAGTGAAACAGTGAAAACCCAACCAGATCCAGGGTGGGGGAAATGTACAGACAAAACCATTATTGACCACATCACTGGGAATTGTTTTCTGTTGGGCTTGGTTTGTTTCTTGACGTTTATTTAGACAGATCTTGGTAGCTCTTAGTTGATAGTAGACTTAATTCTGTGCTCTACCTTGAAGGGATTTCTATGCCCAGAAAAAACCCTGTGGATGTGGATCTGATCTCTCTCCTTAGATACTGAAATATAAAATGAGAATATAATGCAACACTATTGCAGTACCTTAAAAATGATCAGGGTCTCAGACAAGATGGCAGTGGCAGGTCTACCAATATTCTCAAACACAGAAACAGAGGAACATCTGGAAGCATCTTGGTAGGTATCCTTGGGCTTTATATCTTGCAGTCTTCTCTTTGCATGAAAAGCTCCACAACAGCCTCAACTCATGAGAAATAACCCAAGCACAGCTGAGTGCTGTACACAGCAAATGTCATGAGAGTAACAGAAATGTAATTCCATGCTGTCTTCCACCCAAGGCCTCCACTAAAAACTTAGGTATGGGCAAAGTGTCTTCTAAGTTTGGAAGGCTTTCATTTTCTTCCCATTGAACTGTGAGACTCCTCACACTGGCATCTTTAGTTTCCTTAGGTTTCTTCCAGTCATCTTCACTGCCATTTCTCCTGAAGCCCACACATGTCTCCTTCAAGAGGAATATATGATTTTAGAATTTATTGATGAGCAAAACTGATGAGCAGAAGAAAATGTTGGGAGTTCCTGGTTGGCTTGGTTTGGAAATGAGCTGTGTGCTCCACAAGAAATGTGTTCACAGCAACAGTTTAACTCTAAATATTCCTCTAAATACTTGGAGGAAGCTCAGACACCTCAGTGTGTTTCTGCTCACTTCTCAGCTGAACTGCAAAGCCTCTTGAAAACTTTCATAGGAGTTGCAAATGAAGGACAATGTGAAATCTGTTGGGCACTTACCTTCTCCTCTAAGCACCAGCAGTACTGAGGCCCCCAGGCAGGTGAATCCAGCAGAGCTGGGTGATGGCAGCTCTTGCAGGAGTATCCAGTGCCTGTTTCTCCAGATGCTACTCACCTCATACTCCCTTCATGCCTATCTCTGGATCTCTGTTGGCTGAAATTCCCTTGTGCTGAGCCTTACAGAGTTCATGCCTAAATATTCATCCCAGGCTGCTTTTATATTTCTGTTCCTTTTTGTAAAATAGACGATCCATACCAAAGTTAATAAATCACATAATCTTGTCTTAACCACACTGCATATCCTACAATGAGCAGAATCTATTGTCTGGAGCACGCTTGTTCCACACATATATACAGCAATATTTCTTCAGCCCTTTTAAAAACTTTTCCTATTAACTTAAAAAAAACCTTTTCTGCTTTGAAAAAGAGGTTAAATATAAAAATTTGCTGTCTGAGTGGAACTATTTCATCAATACTTAGGAACTGGTGAAGAGAACAGTGATAGATGAAGTTGGAATGCAGCCTTAATACTAGGACATGCTGGCAGGATACATTGTACTATAAAATGGGTATATTTCTATAGATAAAACATCTCGTGAGAGGAGGCAAGTTAGTGTCAGAATAAATACTGTGATACGGTCTGCAGGTGTATGTCTTATTTTGCAATGCTTAATTATACAGAACACAAAGTGTTTACTGCTCCCTGTAAGGTAGAGGTGATTAATGTGTGCTGGAAAAACTGCATCCCTGTTTCCCTTACGGAATGATCTCCGTGGCAGATAATATTGCTACGAGCCCAGCAGATCCCTCAAAGAGACCAGGCTCTGTGGAGAGCACGGCACGAAGCTGGGCCCCCTCCTGCCGGATGAGAGCTCGGACCTTTCTTTCCCACTGCTTCCCAAGGCTGCCCTGGCTCTGCCCTGCTTGCTCCGAGCTGCCTGCTCCGCCGAGCTGCCTTCTGGCAGATGGCTGATTTCCATAAAGAGGAGCCAGGCTGTTGTGGCTGCTGGGAGCGTGTCCCGGCGTCGCCAAGCGCCGCGCAGCTGTAGCTAGGGCACGGGCAAGCGGCATCCGTCTTCCCGCCGACGCCGGGGTTGACCTTTCAGAGGGAGAACTGGTGGTGTCTCCTGGAGCAGATGGTGAACCCGCGCCTGGTAAAACATCTGCCACGGCCTTTGTAACAAGTCCTGTGAGGCTCGTCGTGGGCTGGAGCCCTGGCACCAGGATGTGGCCGTTTCTCTGGCGCTGAGGGCAGCATAGGCCTGATGTGGGGTGGGAAATGTCACCCTACTTCCACTTAGAGCTTGGCAGTGTTGCTTTGTGACTTTCTGAGTGTAACGAGTAATGGAGATGAAAGAGAGAGTAGCATCTTCCATAACAATTTGCACTTTGATGTTGTACGTGGCCAAGTCAGCAACAGAACGGAAATATTCAAAGCCCAGTGGTCAAGGGGGTCCTTGGCATGAACCTGGGCAAGATGCTGCACGGGTGGGTTACTCACTGGCTGCTGGAGAACTGTGAATGGGAGTCTGACAACACCTGTCAGGAGTTCAGTCATTCTCAAGAGCTACTTAAATCCTTTGGGTTGTATTTAATTTGGTACTTAACAAATTCAACCTGATCAAAGAATCAAATGACACAAAGATGATGAAGTGGAGCATCTCTCTGATGAGGAGAGGCTGAGGGAGCTTTGAAAAAGCTCTGGAGCTTTAAAAAAAGAAGACTGAGGGGTAACCTCATCAATGTTTATAAATATCTAAAGGGTGAGTGCCAGGAGGATGGAGCCAGGCTCTGCTTGGTGATGCCCCATGACAGGACAAGGGCCAATGGGTGGAAGCTGAGGCATAGAAAGTTTCATGTGAACATGGGGAGGAATTTTTTCCCAGTGAGGGTGACAGAGCCTGGAACAGGCTGCCGAGGGGGGTTGTGGAGTCTCCCTCTCTGGAGACATTCCAAACCCACCTGGATCTGTTCCTGTGTGATCTGGTCTAGGTGACCCTGCTCTGGCAGGGGGGTTGGACTAGATTATCTTCTACGTCCCTTCCAGCCCCTGACATTCTATGATTCTATAATTAATTTGTTCTTCCACTTAATTTTCTAGATGGAGGAGGTGAAGCTGTCTAAACAGCAAATAGGATGTCATGTAGGATGTGTTGGGGAAATTGGCTGTGTAAAATTGCTGGATCTATGACTGTGTCACCCATGGGTATCCCATGGGACCTTTCTGTCCATCACTGAGGTGCCTCCTGGCTGGGTCATGGCTCACTTGAATAAATGATGACAGGGTTGCTCTAGACATGGGTTGGGACTTTCTATGCTCTTAAGAGAAAGGAGTGGAAGAGGCAATGGCAACTTAGAACCACAGAAGTGACAAGACTGTTTAGATGAGTTTGGAGGGAAAGGCTGAAACCAGTGGGAAGTTTTAATTGATGTAGAAGGTGTCACATTGCTGGAGGGACTAAGCCAGGGGAGAGAAAACAAGCTGTGTGCTAGTGACTGCTCTGCTTGACATCTCTAGAGCCTGTGAATTACTAGGGACATCGTGGCACTTAATTTCTACTGGCACTTTCTGAACTTGCACTGGTTTTCAAGTTGTGTGAGCTGGTTTGTGTGTTCATTTGCACTTAACATACCACTCCTGAAATCTCAAGCCTCTTTCAGCCACCTCAGATCCTTTGCATTCTCACTTCTACCAGCGAATTCTTACCTCCTTCAACTTTTCATGGTATTCTGCCAGATTCCTGGAAATTCTGACTCCTATGCAAACAGGAGTGCCTCTTCATTTTGTGTGAAATAACCTAACAGCTATTCCTTCCCTTTGGTGGCTCCCAGGTACTGGTCCCCACCACATACACACGTGGCTGAAGAAATAGGAGTGAAAAGGAACTTAAAGATGCAGAGTGACAGTAACTCCAACACTGATTTACCTCAGCAAAGAGCAGGATAAAGAGTGACTGACTGTTTTGGGTACAGCACTGGGCACCTGCAGCAGTGGGAATGAGATTGCTATGGAGTTAATTCACAGAGTGACTCCCCAGAGACATAGGTAGATCCATCCTGATGGATGGCATGAGCATCCATGACAATTTATTCTCTTCAGAGTCTCTGACCCTCACTGCCAAGTGGCAGCACTTTCCTCACCCACGATGGTACTTCTGCTGGCTTCTTCAGCAGGGCATGGTTCAGGTATCCCAAGATGTGCCAGCACCTAGACTTCTATGTTCCCTCTGTAGTGCCCATCTGACTCTTATTTGCTGTTTTCTGCTCTGTCTGGTGTCACCTGGCTCCTTCACAATAGTGGGATGTCTGGCTCTGAAAAGGAAGCATTAAAAACCTGCTGGAACAGTTAAAATCCAGCAGCAGAGCACTGTGCTCAGCAGATGACACGTTTGGCCTGATCAGTTCTACTCTCTGTAGTACACATTTAGGAGTGTCTCCAGCATTAATCGTGGCTGTTGAACACCACTCTTACATTCATTAGCTCAGCAAATTCTTGTCCTTAAAAATGAGTTGGCTGTAGCAGGGTCTACTGGAATGCAAACCCACTGGCCACAGGCACCACTGGGAGCTGCTGCTGCTGGAGGTGATGTAGGGTACTCAGCTCTACGTGCCCTACTTGGAAGTGATCATTTTTGTTAATCACTTAGAGGTGTTCAGGCTGATTGTTAGGTTTCATCTGATCGTGAGGCAGGCTCTTATTAATCCCTTATCAATGTAATGCTTTTGATTGAAATCTCTCTTTTTTTTTTTCTCTCCCCCCGCCTCTTTTCCTCGCTGGACATAAAAGACAGTGGAAGGGATAGGGCCAAACTGCTCTTCTGCAGACAAGAAGCTAATTGTCTAAAAACAACATGTCATTCAAGACCATGGGAGACTGAGGACAGTGGCAGAAGCATGAATATACAAAAGTGCCTACTGTTAAGGCCACAGCTTTAAGTGTTTAAATTCAAATCACATTGCCATTCGAGGTTCAAATTTATAGCAAGAACATACACACAAGGGTTTCAGTGTTTCCTATAAATTTCATCTGACTTCTCCGGGTATTCCTGATGGCAGCACATCTGATCTGAGCTCAAGGGAGACTCACTTTGCTTGCTGTATGAAGTAAAAATATTGAAGCAGGTTATTTTGGTTTGGGTTGGGTTTATGTGCTCTGTGTTAGTAAATAGAGCAGCCTGGCATATCTAGGCTCTGCTTTTACAATCGTGAGCTTAGTCCTTGGCTCAAAACATTATTGTTCTTGGACCTCAGCCTTAAGCTGAAGGGCTCATATGTGGGGAGGAAGAGGAGGAACCAAGCTAAAAATAAAGTGAAACAAAATGCTGTTTATTGCTAGGGAGTAGATAATGCTTTCCTAGATGTCTCAGCAGCCCAGTCCTTTCAGGCAGCGTGCTCTGGCACAGTTTGCATTCACACGCAAGAAAATTTTATCCCCTACCAGCTTCCTAATATTTTTGCTCTGTGCTCTAATGGTGTTTGCTCATGCTGGTCACAGCAACAGCAAGAGAAACAGGCTCCCCTTTCCATCACATATCAAGCAACGAACATTTGCATCACAGATGTAGGAGGCAGGTCAAATTCCTTCTCCCTGCCGCGTCCCTCAGCGTGACCCTGCGGTGCCCGCTCCTGCCGTGGCTCTGCACCGATGGCAGATGCTGACATCCACGTGCTCTTCGGCAAGCTGCAGCACACAAAACCTCTGCACACACAGGCAGGCTTTGCCCAGAATAACATTTGGACCGAAAGCGTTCTCTGTTTCCATTTACTTACCCATTCCCACAAGCAGGCACCCCTGAAGGCTGCAGATGTAAGGTGCAGAAGGAGATATTTTTGCACCAAGGGCCTCAGCGCTCGCTGCAACAAGGCTTTGTGCACGCAGCAGCTGAGCAGATGTTAGATTGCTTATGGGAACAATGAGAATATCCCCAATTACGTCAGATGAGCTGTAAGCTGGACGTGAGGCAACTGCCAATAGTCAGGATTTAGAAGAAAGCTTCTTTTGGACTGGACATTCCCTCCTTCCTCATTCTCTGGCTTTGAGTACGTGCCACTAAACCCTCTGCTGTGAAACCTTGTCAGTGTTGGGTACGAGGCTGAAAGCACAGGACTGACTCTGTGCACAAATTGCCATGTTTGGATACAGATGCCACAGATAAATGCCACAGGTTAAATATTCAGATGCCACAGGTAAAATATTCAGACCTTCAAATATTTTCTATGAAGATCACACAGCTGAAGTTATCTTTCACCAATATGTCAACATTTGCCATCACATGGATAAAATTGGCTGAGGAAAGATCACAGAGGCCTCATCCTCTGCCTATCCAGCCACACTCTTTTTAATTTTAATTTAAAATTGTTTAATCGAATTGTTGTGAATAGTTTATGTTGCAGCATCAAGAGCATAAGGTGCTTACTTTCTTGAAATATTGAACAAGTAGAACATCAGCAGTATTTAAAGTTTGGGGCTTAGCCTCTCAGTAATAATGCATGGGGCATTTTTAGACATGTTAAAGACCTAGGAATATTTCTGTGTGCAGTGAAACACACAGCACTGAGGATGCATCTGGGGCCCTTTTCCAACATCTACTGCTTGTGCTTATTAAATGGGCCAGTTGTTATGTCCTGAGGATCCCACCAGGGTGTCTGCACAGAAAAATCCCAGGTTTGCATTCAAGTTTGAATATATTATTAGCACGTTCCATTTCTTCTTTGAGGACAGTTAACTGAGAAGCTGTGGCAAAGCTGCCCTGAATCCCTAAAACCTTGGAGGACTCTCCCTTTGCAGCAGTAAGTGATAATGTGCAGTCAGATTTCCTCCAAGAGCTGTGTGTTCTCAAAAAGCAGGGACTTGTGCATTGGTTTTGTGATCTGGAGGGACAGTGGAGGGCAGACAGGCAAGTCCCTTGTGCAGAAACCTCAAGCTGGGCAGGACTACCCTGTTTTGCTTTCACAGCTAAAATATGGGTGAGCTTCAAGTGTCTTGGTCTAAGGTCCTCCCTGTGACCAGGAAAAGGGTTTGTGCACCAATGGAGAGGGATGGATCATTTTCTTCCCATGTGGGTGGTTGCTTTAATAGAAAGATAAAAATTCTTCTTACAAACTTTGTCTCACTTAGTGGAGAAAACGTAAGAGTATTTTTACCACCATGTGGGTGGGTAAAGTGCAGAAATTGTCCATCTGCATCTCAGTCCCTTGTCTGTTCTCTGTCTCTATGAAATAAATGGGTGATGGAATCAAGACTCTTGAAGCAACTCCTACCACCACTTTTTTTCAACAATTGCAGGTATTTTTTTATTTCCTCTCTTTCGGGGTCATTTTGTACCTCACTGATGATTAAACCTTACACCACTTCTCACCCTCAGCTGCTGTGCATTTTATCTGTGCTGGTAGCAGCAAAGAGCTGCTGTCCAGGTGGGGTTCATGTGTTGGCTTCCTCCCTGCAGCCATTGGAAGTGCACATGGTTTGAGACAACTCTCCAGGACTTGTCAGGGTGAGGGACAAGGATGCAGCTCATGTACTGGCCTTCCTCTCCACTGCTGTCAAGCTGAAGTGACTCACTCTTCCACCCCACCACTACAAGAGAGGTGGGTTTTGGTCAGTCCTAACCTCCTCACTTGAGGGTTTTGGAAAGAAAAATATAGGAAAACAACAGCAAGGCAGCCTGGCAGTGCTGTGTGTGCTGAATGCTTGCCACCCCTCACTGACTGGGGTGTGTGCTATCATCTGCAGCCACCGACTGCAGGGGAAGCTTGTGAGCTCTGACTTCAGTATTAAGGAGAGAAAATTACTATTGGAAGGAAAAATCCTGTATCATGCCAACCTCAAAGCCAAAACAGGAATGAGAGAGGCACGTGGGAGAGAACACTGAGCCTGGGTGAGCTGGGCACCAAACACCCATGTGGATGTTGGTAGTGCTGCCTTTTTTGTGCCAGCTGAAAATCTTCCCTTATCCACTCAAAATGAAAGGACAGATCCATCTAGGTCAAAGTCTGTAAGGTGTGACTCAAAAAAGAAAGGTTTATTTATTCATTAAAAAAAATATGAAGGTTCATTCCTTCTGTGAAGTAGCTCAGTGGCTTCTTTACATCTTTGGAGGTAGAGGATGGGTGAAGTTGGCTCCTTTGTTTACAAATCTTCACCTTACCAGCAAGATTGGTATCAATCCCCAAGTCAAGTGAAATGTAGTAATGCTCTTATTCCAATTTTGACTTCTCCGAGTGGCTGCTTATGTAAAAAAGCAACCAAACCATTTTATTCACAGTTTTCTTGCTCACCTCTTTCACAAGGAATCAAATCCAACTCTTTCCTCTGATTTTATTGCCAAGTGCCACTACAGAAGGTGATGGAGGGTTTTTAAACTGGCAGAGACAGAAGCATCACTTTCATTGCACAAAATGTTTGATGGATATCAAGAACACTTTCAAGTAGTTGTTTGCCTTGTTTGATTTGTGTGGCACAGCTAGTGTAATAACATCTTTGCAAATTACATTAATTATGACTTTCCCTTGTGTTATGGAAACAGAAAGAAGAGCTTTTTAAAAATATAACAGCAGTAATTTCTCATGTCCCATACTTTACAACGTTCAAAGCAATTATCACGTCAGTAGAAACATGAAAAATAGTTTCACTGTTAGTTATTACTGAGAATGCAGGGTTGTAGTTTTTGAAAATGTGCTAGCTACATTAACACACATCTTAGCAAATGCCAAAAGAATTTACTTAAAGAATATTGTATTTTTTTGAAGCAAACGTGGTGTAACTAATAACCACAGCAGTGATAAACAAGTGCATTTGCTCCTGCAGCCATGGTTTAAATCTTGCTTTCAAGATGAACATCTGAATTTGCTCCTGTTGATTGATACAGGTTTTAAATCTGTATTGTCATATATGTGTATTGTCATAGGTGTGAGTAAAGCTTAGCAGCTGGGAAGTCATATTTAAAGCTGAGGAGAAATTAATATGTGTAAGAGGATGTGTGAGAAGCTGTTTAATGCTGCTGGGAGCAGAAAGATCAGGTTTCTTCAGTCAAGGTGAACAGTACATTTACATCCACATCTTAAGACAGGGACCCAGGAATGACTGAAGGCTACTGAATGGACATTTCTGTTGGTAGAATTTTGTCAGCAAAGACCAGAGTAGAGAGTCAGCCTATCATGAGAAAACAATTCTTCCTAGAGAGCTGAAATCCCCCAGTCAATGTAATTATTGGAGTAAAAAGACTCTGCTGCTGCTGGGAGTTGTGTGTGTCTCAGGGGATATTTTTCCAGCATTGCTCCACCAGTGGGAGAGCATTTTTCTTGTCCTTGTAGCTCAGTGCAGGAGCTTGTCACTGTCCAATCACCCCAAGACTGAGGTGGATTTGAGTGGGCAAACAGCAAAGTGCTCGTGGGGAGAGTGCTGAGTGCCATGTCACACCGTGGGGCATTTGCTCTCCGTGTGCTCACTGGGGCAGGTTTTAGCCCTTTCAGCCTGAAGCTCTGCCTAGTAACAAGAAAGATAAGCTCTTGGTCTGCAGTTTCACTGATACTTTAATCTGGCATTGTCTGCCACCAAGAAATGCAGCCTCACTGCCTTCCCTCCTCCGTGCTCTTCTAGCCAGTGTTTCATAGTGGTTGCTTCCACAAGTCCACGTGGGAACCTGATCTAAATCTTTGTCTAAAGGCAATGATTTGCCCTCAGCATTTAGTGAGGCTAAATACATCCAAAGAAACTTCAAAGCAGGGGCAACCCCCACCCAGCAGCCTCCCATGAAGCTGCTGTTCAGTGCACGTGCTCCACTGAAGCCTGGCTTCAAAGTATGGCTTTGACAAAGGCTGGAAGTCACCACCTGAGCAGCCTGAGGGTGGCTGGATGGAACAGCTGGATGGTCACAGAACTTGGGGGAAAATTTGTCTGCAATGTTACTTTAAATGCAATTAAACATTAAGCCTTGTTTTAGTTATAAAACTTAATGAAACACTGCTGCAGAGGTGTTTCAGGAGTGCTGCTGGCCTCCCATATACTTCATAAACTTCCTAAATGATCCTCTGCCTTGAGTTGGTTTAAATCTCATGGGAAAATCTTAGTCTTTCTTATAACTCATTAAATGCTGACAGCTGGCGTGGTGTTGTACAAGACACAGGAAGAGAGAGCAGGAAAATTCAGAAGAAATACAATAGAGGATGGTCCCCCTGCACAGTAACCAGAGAGCAGCCCTAAGTGGCTAAATCACAGTACTTGCATCAGCCTGATTTTTTTCTGGATAAACAAAATTAAGTGGGTTTACAACAACTGCTAAACTGTTTCTACTCCAAAGTTTCTGTTTGCCATCAAATTCAGCATCTTTGATTCTTATGTGTGATATCCCCTGAAGACAGGTGACCCAGCTACCTCACTGCAAGCTCAGCTTTATTTTTCTTGGTGAACCAGCCTGTTGGTTTCACAGTTGCAGTCACAGTGGTGCTGGTCCTGGTGAGGTTGTGCTGGCAGCTGGCACAGTGATGCTGTCACCCTTTGCCATGCTGGGGGTTGATACGTGTCCAGTGTTGACATTACACCTGATTTGTCACACGCAGGTAACTCTGCCCTGCCTATCTTTGTGTCAAAATGGTCTCTTGAGTGACATTACTAGCCTCCTTATTTAATTTTACCATCCATGGAGTAAGCAAAGGAAGGTGGGAGACACATGGGAGGATGATAGAAACACAAATCCTTCTAATGAGCTCGGTGGAGCTGAACTAGTTACAACAGCAGGAAAAAAAAATCCAACATTTCTTCCCAGCTCAGAAATTGAGATCTGCAGCTTGGTTTGTGTGTAGCCAGACATTGTTTGCTCCCAGAAAAACAATTCCTGTATTTTCAGAAAGGGATGGTGAAGATGCTTGGCCTGAGAATAAAGCTCAGCAGGCTGATGGACAGGAGCTGGAGCAGCAGAGAGAGGAATGATGTTTGTGACAACCACCTTTGCTGGCTGCTGGGTATCTTCCTGGGCATCAGGGTGGCCCAGCATGGCAGTGTGAGGTGCTGACCTGGCCTCCTTGTGTCCAGCAGGGATCTGCATTTGTGACACTGGGAGATGATGCTCCCCAAAGCCAAGTGCTGCACTGCTGCTGAGCACAGATGCTGCACAGTATTGGATAAAGAAACCTGGCTAGGAGTAATCCCTTGTGTCTCATCTCCCTCTTCTTAACAGATATTTTGCCTTTTTATTATAGGGGGTGATAAAAAAGAAAAGTTGTGGTTTTATATACTCAGCAATGACACAGCTTTAAGGACTTCCCAAGAATCTGGAAATCTGCTTGTGAAAACAAGCAAAAGGATGACTCCAGTGGTTAAAAACTCAGGACTGTTCTTTGACCTTTCACCTCATATTTTAAACCAAGCCATCAGCTGTGATTGCACTCAGTCTGAGATCATTGCCATAATTAATTTTAATTAAAGTATATTTAATTTAAACCTCAAAAAGAGGTGTTTTTTTCCCTGTAATTCCAAATTCCATAGAGCCAATATTCACGTGTGATAGAACATCACTCACAGGCAATTTTGCAGTTCAGAGTTGACTCACCCAATGCCTGCTGACAGCCATGCTTTGAAAATTCAAAGTACCCTCTTGCAAGTAGGTTGCAGGGAATGCCAATACAATGATTACAGAAGAGAGGGCACTCTGCTGTCATGCCTAGCTGAGGTTTTGTCAAATGCCACATCACACATGTCCCCACACATGCCAGTCAGCTTTGATGGCATACAGTGGATTGATTTTTTCTGTGCCCTTATAAATCAATCTCAGTTTGAGGTGGCAATGCAGGGTGCACAGGGCTTTGAGCCATGCTCCTGAAATAGCTGCAGTGCTGGCCCTTTGACTGGCAAATTCCTGCTTGCTCAGACTGGAACCATCATTAAGCAGTTGTTGGCTCCCAGCAGCTTCCAGCCCTGAGATTTTGGGAATGCCCTTTAATTTTGGGAAGCTGTGAAACACAATAAATGCAGCTACAACTGACTCAAGAGTCGGAAACATTTGGGATGGCAATGAAAATGTTCCTGGCAGAACAGTGGAGTCCAGCTTAATGCTGATTTGCTTTATTCTCACTGACCAGTATCTATACATTTCTTTGGAAACTGGTTGGATTTAGTAGAAAATGAAACAGAAGTATTTGCTTTATACATTTGAAACGATCAAACAAATGTATGGATGAAGTAAATGATTGATTATAAATCTCTAATAAAAGCAGATCACCGTGTCTAGGTAAGGCTGCAAATAATATTAATCAAAAAAAGTATTGCTTCTCTTCCTGAAATTTCCTCCCACCTTGGATTAGTATTCCTCATGGTAACCACTTGTCAAGCACAGGGCCAATAAATAACGTGGGTGGTGTAAACACAGCTATGTGATCAGGAAGTTAAAAGAGGGTTGGCAGTGCCTTTGGGGGGCATCTTTCTTTTCCTCAGACGAAGAGTTTTTCCTACCCACAAAACTCTAAGTTATCTGAACAAGGCTGTGTTGGCTCAGCCAACAGTTCACCTCTGTTCTGCAGATTTTAGCCCCATGAATCACTTCCAGTTCCGCTTTCCTGTTGCCACTGATTTTCAAAAGGGGGAGAGAAGGATCAAGAAAATCCAGCTTTACTATTGTTGTTGCTAAACGAAATGAGAATAAGGTTGACAAAGCTCTTGAATGGCCTCCTGGAAGCCAGTGTTTAACTCCTGGTGTTGGGATGAGAACTGTGGATTTTTCTACATCCTGGGAAGCATCCAATACTAGTCTGAATCAGAACTGCTGAACAGACCGGACTTTGAGATTGAGCCAGAAGATTAATTCCTACTTTCCTGCCACAGCCTCCTTCCTCCTGGAACTGGAAAATGAGCCAAAGCCCCCTAGGCAGCATGTCTGGCCTTTGCTGTTGGCTGCCAGGGCCCTGGGTGCTCCCATTGCCTTGCTCCCAAGGCCCTCATGCATCTCATTCCCATCTCTGGCCACTCCTCACTGGCTGGATCCCCATCCAGTTGTGCACCCAAGACGTGGAGCCACCTCTCCCATTACCAAGCTGCTTCCTGGCATGGCCATTGCCTTCACCTCCTAGGCAATGAATCCTAGCTGGTGAATTTGTTAAAAAGCAAGTTTGGTTTGGTCATTCCGAGTACTTTATTCCCAGACTTTGGGCTCAGGGAGCCCTTACCAGTCTTATCTCAGTTATCAGGTGCATTTGCAGTAAATATCTCTAAATCAGTCTTTTTTTTTTCTTTATCTTCCCAGATTCACACAAGGACAAAACATTTTATTTTTTTTTTAAAAAGCACAAATGAAAAGTAAGTAACAGAATGTGAAGAATATACATTGCTAATTCCTTATGTTTTAAATAACTCTGTGGTCTCATAGCTGCACTGAACAGCTCCAGCCCAAGCAGGCAGCTCAGGGCAATACCAGGCTCATAACTGAATCTCACATGAGATCTTCTGCTGATCCTCTCCATTACACATTCAACACAGACTATGCTCAGTGAATAAAACAAGGGGATTAAGGACTATCTTTGACTGCTCATCAACATTTTGTCTGCCCCAAAAGAGAGTCAACAACAATAACAAGGGGAGGAGAGGGAGGAGGAGGATGTGAAATTGTCTGAAATTGTCCCTGTGTGGCTGAATGGTGAACGAGGGTGAAGAAGCAGCTGCAGGAGGGAAGACAGATGGAGGACAAGAGACTGGAGCTGATTGGGCAAATAGAGGAGAATGGACCAAAAGAGTGGGGATGAGGAGTGTGATGCACAACAGCAACACCCATGGCACAGCTTGAGCCAAAGCCAAGCCTGGCTTTGACATTCAGGCATCCAAAGAGCCAATCATTCAAAGCATTATTTTGTTGTCGTCCAAACTTTAAAGTTTTTATTTTGTTATGAATTTCAGGTTGAACTAAAAGTGCAGAGTGAAATTTGGTCCTATTATTTTGCTCCTATTCTTTGGTTCCTGACTAAACCCAGCCTCAGATGGGGATCAGAATATTTTCTAAACTTTATTTGCATAGACATGTGTAACCCTGCACAAAACTGCTTTCTGTCCATTCCACATTCAGCCCATCCACTGTTTAGGTGCTTTTTAACAGTTTGTAAATTCCCATTCACAGCTGGAAAGCTCCCTGGGGAGCTCCCATCCATCACTTACACTTGGATGCCATAGTGATATGTGTCTAGGAGGTGCTACACTGCACGCTGCTCTGCTCCACGGGGACCTGCCAGACCTGCTTGAGCTGCATCAGGTGCCTAAACTACCCATGGGAAGTGCTGGAGATGCCACTCAAGCATGACAAGGGCCATTCCCCAGCAGGATAAATTACCCTGTGTAGAGGTCTACACCACCAGTCCCAAAGGGCATCATTAGTAGCACAACTACCTCAGATACCTGGCAGATCCACGAGCAACAGGTTTAATGTTGTCAAGCCAGCTGTTGGT
>JAOEGS010010179.1:67387-77794 GCA_025447755.1 Corythornis vintsioides
CATTAGTAGCACAACTACCTCAGATACCTGGCAGATCCACGAGCAACAGGTTTAATGTTGTCAAGCCAGCTGTTGGTAAGCACCAATAGTGAATGATTGTGAAGTGGATTAAAACCTTGTTAATCCATGAGTGATTGTGAATGTGCCTAAAAGGACTGGCTTTGAGAGGAAAGGCTGCCTGTACTCATCCAGGACCATTAGTGGCATAGGGTTTGCTGGCTGCACTGAGGACATGAATACATCAACCAAACAAAATGCTGTGTGATCACTGTGCTGCCCTTAATCAACTGGAAGACACCTTCCTGAATGCCACAGAGAAATGCAGCAGCTGGTGTTGAATAGGCCACCTTCTCTCCAAATAAGACTGTAATCAACAAGCCATCTGAGTCCAGCTTATTTTCCAAGGCCTCATCCATCTCCTGCTCTGACTCACGAGATTATACCCAGTGTTAGTGGACTGAAGATAACAAATTTCATTCCATAGCTGCAAGTTTCAACACAGTTGATCCTTCAGCCCATCACATCCTACCCAGGCAATGAAAGGCTGAAAAAGGTGTTTTTTGTGTACAGAATAAAGAAGACCATTTCAATCATTCTTCTTTCCCATGCCTTTTATACTCTGAGGGATGGCAAGGTCACAGGCTGATACTTTAATCTGCTTGGTTTGCCTTCGTTTCATCTCTATGTATCAGCCACTCAGGAACAGCTTGCAGGAGTCATGCCAACCCCCACACTTGCTGATAAGGATTTCAGAGTTCATTACCCAAAAAATAAAGGTTAGCAAAAATGTTGTTTTGGCTGTTGGAGACAGTGCAGCAACAAGTCACAAGGTCTTTGACCATTATCTAATATTTCCAGCCAGGGAACCTGCTTGAAACCCTTGAATGAAACAAGCTGTCTGGTCACACTTGGTGCTGGAAATTCATCCATGTGAGAGTGACTTCTCTTAGATTGCTTGAGAAATTAATTGAGAATTGGCTTGCAGGTACCAACCAGTTGTTATTAGCCTTGTACAAGGATGACATACATGGAATTCCTCTTGTATGATGAGAATATGAAGCAACTTCATTCAGGAATGGAGGGAGATTCAGACAAAGAGTAAATTACTTGCAGAACCAGACTGCAAAACCATGATTATCAATGCACCTGAAACCTCAAACTATGTGGGCCCTAGACAAAGAGGATCAGGAGCTCAACACTGCTCTGCTTATGGCCCCTTATCATATCATCAAATCATTGGAACTGATAACTTGAACTATCTGGGTCAACACTTTGTTGCCAGTGATGGCATAAACTCTACAGAAACCTCTTGACTTGCAAGCATTGAACAAAAGAGTCTGATGTATAATATATATAAGAAATATCTCTAAGAATTATGCACTCCTGTTTGCCCCATCTACAATCCCACTTCTTCTTTCCCCTTTGCATCATTTTGCAAACACTTTAAACTTCACAAGCATGATGTGACCATTTCATGTGCAATCCTTCTGTCCTGTCTGGAATCCCCTGAACTATGGTTGTGGGCAATGAAGGAGGAGAAGCAGGAGAGCCAGGAATCTGTGAACACATCTGAGCTGTGTCCTTATCAGTCCCCATCACTGCCATTCCTATTGGTCCTGTCTCTTGGCTGAAAAACAGCTCCTCCAACCTGAAAGCTGCCTATGGAGACTGGTGGTCCTTTCTTGCCCTAGATCTGGGCAGCATCTCTTCAGTTGCCTTCACAGTACACGGGTAGACTGAAGGAGTTGGCAGGCTGATCATTGTCACCCTTTGTCTTGTGCTAGGTACTCTTTAGTTTGTAGAAGTCCTGTGTAAGAGGGGATGTTCAGAGAGCATCTCCTAAAGGTTTTCTCCCAGCAACAGCCTTGAAAACTCCTGCATTCCTCTTACCATTGAGCTGAAGATTATTATGGCAGCACCTCAGGCTCACTGGCTTGTGTAAGGTGAGGCCAAAAAAATCTGACAGAAGAGCCATAACTCTTCTGCACTATTCCTTATTCAGCCAAAAATGTGATAGCAGGATGAAAGCAAATCTCTTCAGATTATCTCAGAGTTGCTGACTCCCAGTCCACCACTGTGCACTGGTAAAACATCCCTCCCTGTCTCAATCCATCTATACATTAGAGGAAAAGCTACTAAAGAGCTACCTCAGAGAGCGTTTTGAAGCTAAGCACTTGCAAATGCTTGAAGATATTTGGATTAAAGATAGGCTAAATGAAAGCTGATATGAAAAGTAAAGCATATATAATGTACAGTAAGAAGAGGGGCTAAATTTCGGGGTTTTCACTGCGTTTTAAATCATCCTTTTGAATAATAATGTAAACCCATAAAACCTTTGTTACTGAGAGGCACCATTTTGCGTTGAAATCAAAATAGTTTCTTGTAAAAATATTTAGTTATCTTTAAACCACCAAGTACTTAGATTTTTAACCTCACATCAGAACTTGAACTATCACCATTTGCCTTAAAATTTTAAGCATCAGTATAAAAATAAACCTCAAATAAATTCATTTTTGAGTACTGCAGAGTACCCAGACACAACAAGTTGAAAGCCAATTGTTAAACAAGCAAGTACTCTCCTAATCATAACAAAAAGAAAATGCCATAACACAAGGTGAAAATAACCAGAAAGCAAACAGAACACACCATTGATTGAGTCCTTCATTATCTAGGATAGCTTTTAATGGAGGAACCTGTGTGTGTCATTGCTCTTATCTCTCCAAAGGCAGTATGCACACACTGTAAAAATCAGTCTCTTCATTTTCTGCTTGAAAAGATCATTGTAAAAAAAAAGTGTCAGGGAGTGGAGGTCATGCTGATTTATTGGCAATTAAACCTGCAGGATTTCTGCACTCCTTTCAAAACAAAGTATCTCTGGGTAATTCAGCCTGGCAGATTACATAGTGGGCTATCTCCTAAAAGGCATGAATCTTTTTGTTTGTGCACAACAGAAACAATTGACTTGGTCTTATTTAGGAAATTGCTGCTATTTTCTGTAAGGTATTTGTATTACCCACGAAGAGAGGGAGGTAAGTTCTCTCCTAAAAATGCAAGATTTTTGCC
Source organism: Corythornis vintsioides (assembly GCA_025447755.1). Lineage (NCBI taxonomy): Eukaryota > Metazoa > Chordata > Aves > Coraciiformes > Alcedinidae > Corythornis > Corythornis vintsioides. The sequence continues at coordinate 70,451 of JAOEGS010010179.1, forward strand.
AACAGTGAAAATGCTGGTTTTATTCCTCATCCATCGTTGAGGATAGCAAGTCCACAGATAAACTTGCTCCTGTTTAAGAGTAGGTAGATGATGGTGCTAAATAATAATCCAAATGCATTGCTAAGGAAGATCACAACTGATTTACTCCACGGTTGACTCATCCATTCTTGAGTAGGTACTTCTGCAGGAGCTATCAAACCAGGCTGCATCAGCCTGGTCTCTTTGTGATTATTTTCTAGCTGTCTCATTTAGAAGTCTGAAAAAAACCAATAAAAATAGTCACCTTTAAGTGACACAGCTAAAGTGGCAAAACATTCTCTGTTCTGGTTTGGCAGAACCACCTCACGCAGGTTTGTGCTGACGTCATTTACTGAGCTAGAATAAGCTATACCAGACTACCAGATGAAAGTCTGATCAATATTCCCACCCAAAGTGTTTCTCAGTGTGGCAGCAATGTCACACTCTTCCTAACAGACACCTTCTCAGTTCTGCAAGCAGTTTTGGGTATCCAGTATCATGGAGTCTTAATGTTTCAATGGTGATTCAACACACGTATTTCAGCTCTTGGTCATCTGACACGTGGTGTGGGAGGAATGCTGCAAACAGCACTGAACATCTTTCCAATCAGTGGTTGTATGGCTGGGAAAGCACCTAGTTATTAATTTTGCCAGATAATATCACCCCTAAGACTTCCTTTATAGTTACCTGCTTGCCTGAGCTCTGGATCTGTGCTGCAGAGATATTCAGTGGAGAAGAGTGGGTCTCTAACAGCCCCTCAATGTTAGGAGGAGCTGTTAAGGGGGAAAGAAAAAAGCAAAGAGCATATCCTGTCCTGCAATGAGGAACTTCAGATCTGTCTGTTTATAGCTACAAGGAGAATAATAATCATAGAAGCATAGAATGGTAGGTGTTGGAAGGGACCTTTAGAGATCATGGAGTCCAAACCCCTGCCACAGCAGGATCACCCAGGGCAGCTCACACAGGAACAAATCCAGGTGGCTTTTGAAAGTCTCTAGAGAAGGAGACTACAACCAACCTGGGCAGCCTGTTCCAGGGCTCCCTCACAGAAAACCCAGGAATCCTAGCTGCTAGACCATATGGGAGGCTCTAAGAATTTCAGCACTGAGTCCCATTTAGGACATTGTAAGTGATCAGAGCAAGAGCAAACGTGGCAGGTGGCAGGATGGTGGGAGGAGAAACGCCAGGAATCATGCACTGCACACGATTCCTTATGGCTTTGCCTAGGGAGAGGGAAGAAATCAACTGCTAGACAACTGGTGGTAGGAGAGAGCAAAGTGGAAGACGTTCTCAGACAGAACCCACAAGCAGAAGGGTATGGTGTGGGATCTGAGTAGGCAGGCACCAACCTGGAGAAATAGGAAGCCCCTTTGAAGTTATTACTTCAAGCAAGCTGCCAATGCAAATCAGAGGTGCCATTTGCAGCAAGAAGTCCTAGAAGAAGCAGGTGTTGAAACAGTGCTGGACCAGCATTTCTCTCAAGGCATCCTTAGGCAGAAACAAAGGGTAGCCAGAGCTGGAGAACAGCACCTCGTTTTGCTCCTGTGGACAACCTTATGCTGGTTTTCCACAGGGTGATACTCCAGTTGTAAGTCACTGGGATCAAAGGACCTGTGGTTTGATGATGCAAAGAACCAAGGCACTGTGAAGCCCAGCTCATAGTTCACACGTGTGGTAGATATTCTGACACAGTAGCTGGGGTTCACTGGCTCTCAAATCATGTGTCCATGCTACTGGACTCCCAGGACTTGCCCTTCTGCTTTTTATCAGTTCCATTCCTGCCCTCCCTCAGTCTCCATGCTCGTAGGTCACACGTAAGACACTGTGTGCTGTACTTTAGATGACAGGATGGGTCACTGGCTTGGGTGAGGAGGTGCTTTCATGGTGCTGGGTGGCACAGGTCAGGTCTGGCTGATAGGACCCTCTGAGGGTCCCTGCTGTGCCCTCTCAGGAGAGGCAGCTTCTGGGACACAGGTTTCATCTTCTCAGTGGTTTGAATTCCACATAGCAGATCTGGATGACCATCCTATCTGCCTGGGGAAAGCTTTATCCCATGGTGCACATATAAATGCCATCTGCCATCAGCACCTTGAAGTAAGAAAGAAGATCTGAGGATTTTGACTCTGATTTAAGTGGAAGGGCCCTTTTTCTGCTCAGAGCAGAAAAAAAACCCAAACAAATGAAACACAAACATCTTATTTTCTTTATTTATTTGTTTTTTACTGGTTTTGTTTTAATTTTACCACCTGTGGTGAGTGCAAGACAAGCAGAGCCATGGCTGTGCCCTGAGGGGAGACAACAGATATCCTCTGGCAGAAGCTGGGCAGAAGCCAGGGAGGAGAGCTGCAGTGATGAGAGCAGCCCTGGCAAAGCAGGCACGGCATGTCCTTGAGTGGGCAGAACCTTCAAGGACAGCACTGGAGCCAGGCCAGGAGGCACCAGCAGCCTCTGCTGAATCTGTCTTGACTTTAAGCAGCAAATGACAAGGGTATAGGGTGGAGGTCACCTCCTGCCACCTGCTCAGCCACTGCTTCTGCTTCTGCAACCCATCTAGCTTACACCTCCTGCCTTGGGGGACAGCAGGAGGTGCTTCATGGGCATCCTGGAGAGCCATGTTCAGATCCATGGTGAAGCACCATGACTAATGTCTGTCCCATCTATTTTAAAGGTGTGTTTTGGGAAATAGCACCATGTCCTTGTCATGTTTATTGGGTGAATTCTGCTTTGTTTGGTTGCTGTTTTGCTGTAGGTTTCCTTCAGTAGCTCTGGTGCTTGTCCTGCATGCACTACAAAGCTAAGATCTAGTGAGAGGGAGACCAAGTTGGCATGTGGACTTGGACTACCAGCAGCTGCAGACCTCCACTGTGGGTAATCTGCAGGAAAAAAATGGATTTAATGCCTTCAATATGAAATCCGGGAGCAAGCAGCTTTCAGGGATTTTGCACAAAGCAGCCTGGCAGGGTATCCTCCATGGCTCTTCAGCTTCTCAGGGATGAGTGAACGTGCAGCAGGACAACACAGGTGGCCTTGGCTTCATCTGGTGTCATTGCTCCCAGCCCTCTAACACCTGCTCCCTCTTGCTCTCACTAATTGCATGCAGGATTTTAGCAGGGAAATTGGATCATGCTAAGGAAGCAGGGATCAAACTCGTTGTGGATACCAAACAGAGACAAACAGGTTCCTTGATCATCCAGCAGCTGCCTGGGCACTAAGTAAAGGCATCCTGATGCTGGCTGAGATTCTAAGTCAGGAGTTAGTACAGGCAAGGACAGGCAGAGCAAACAAACGTCATGAGAGGTGAGTGCCCCCCGTGATGATTCAAAAAAGCCTGAGGTGGAGGATTGTCCCTGCCTGTTCATGGAGGGTGTGTGCCTGTCTCTCCAGCTCTGTGTTTGGTGGGGACCAGGAGAGCCTGAAGCCCCAACTGCTGCTGAAAATGGTGGAAATGAAGAGTCTCCTCGGGGTGCAAAGAGTTTTCCAGGAGGAACGTGCTGGGTTTTGTAGGGCTGCTCCTGGGGGCTATGGCTGGTGAGCAAGCAAACATCCTTGAGGGGTAAACCCCCCCAACACCACCACTGTAATCCTAGGGATGCTGAATCACACAGATGTGGCACAAGCCTGTGCTGTACCTGGAACCTGAGCTGGCAATGCCCACTCAGAATGCTCTTCACTGCAGCTGAGCTGGGTCAGCTCCAGCTCCTCCAACACTGCACGGACAGAATTGTAACTGTACATGCACCTCTAGAAGATTTAATTCTGCCTATGGCATGTTAATGAGTATGATATTATGAGGTGGAAAACTGAAGCCTTTCTAGGGATTGTGCTGGGCTGTCTTTGACCAGCACAATCTTCTTTTCCCCCTCCTCAAATCCATTGCTGGAGCCACCAATCATTTCACAGGCAGCAGAAGAGTGAAGGCAGCTGTGGTTGGTGTTTGAGACAAGGACCTGATGCAGAATGTATTCCAGAAAGCTTCAAATCTGGATTACTGTCTTTTTTGAGCTGTTTAAAGCCCCCAAACCCCCATGTCCCTACTGTAGGCATGTTGAGTAGAGACAACTGAGGAAGATAAAGGTGACAACATTTTTCAGGAGGTGTAGGAACATTTTATTTCATGTGCTACATCCTGGTTTAAACAAAATGCCCGTTCAAAGGTCACGTTTTATTCTTTGTTTCCGTGAGGGGGTGGTGACTTCAAGGCACTTTCATCTTTTACCTTCTTAGCTTTTTATTTGGTTTGGGTTTTGTGTTTTGGGGTTGGTTTTTTTTTCTTCTACTACTAGTATATGTTCCTCATTAACTCAGCTTGTGTTTTTTAAAGGGCAAATGGGAAAATCTGTGAACAGCTCTGCTTTAAAGGCCAGGGTCCATGTTCAATCAAGGTGTGAGAATGGCTACCAGCCTCAGTGGCCCTCGCTGGACCTTTCAAGGAATACACTGAAGCCAGAGGGATCCTGGATTCTCTCTTCCATGTCACTGCCCAGCCAGTCAAAAGGCAAAGCAACACACCCTGATTCCAAGAGGCAAACAACACTGAGCTTGGGCCCTGCTCCTCCCTCCTGATGAAACAGCTGAGGTGTGGTGGAGAGCAAGGCAAGCACACCTCTGGGAGGTGGAGGTGTGGGAATTTAGGCAAAAGAGCCTCTTCTAGGCAGTGGTGCTGGGACCAGCAGTGCTAGGTCTGGTTTTAATGATTTAGAAATGGAGGATGCTTTCAGCATTAGATAGCTTTAGTAATAAATAATTAATGTAAGTGCACTTCCTTGGCCACTGAGAGGGTAGGAAGGCCCTGGCTAACTTCTGAAGCTGTAAAAAGAAAAGGTTGAATGAATCGTAATGTATTCAATCAGTGGAAATTGCAGGGGAGCAAAAAGAAAGCTGCTGAGAACAGTTTATTCTGGTGAAAACTGTGTGGTTGGACTCTGTATCTAAAGCCAGTTGTGCTTCACGGCACAACAGAAGGATCCTGCATGTGCTGGTCTGAGCCTCCCTGCCACTGGATTCGATCCTGCACCTGGGAGAGATGCCTGGGCCTGATTCATCCCCACTCTGAAAAAACCCAAGGGGGTTTTTTCACAGAGAACAACAAGGGGTTGTTCTCTGAAATAATTGTTCACTGAAATTAATAAAAAGAAAACCAAATAACCCCGACAACTGGTTCCTGCTAATATGAAGTGGGGGAATTTCTTTGAAACGCATTCCCATCCTCCCTTATAAATCAAAGTACTGTGATACATCATGAGACGAGTGAAATCCCAGCCATCTTTCAGAAGGCAAGAAAAGAATGGATAAGTGGATAAACTTTTGCTTTTGCAGCGACAGATCAGCCACAAAATAGAATTTCTCCCTGGGAGTGACTTCCCAAGGTCCTCTTTATTATGTTATAAAAGTGTGAGTGTACTCAGGACTGTAAAATCCTGCTAAGCAAACAGCCGAGTTCTTGCCCTGAAAAGCTTAAAGCCGAAGGCACGAGTGGAGGACAATGTGCTACAAGGCAGAGCAAACACGGCAGCGGCTTCGTCTTTGTTCAAAGGACAAAAAGAAAAAACCCAAACCCCAAACCAAAACCAACAGTAAAGAAGGTTTCGTGTCGTGGAAGAAATGGAAGTAATGTAGGAAAAGGAGAAAAAAACCCAGACAAAATAAGCTAATGCACGGGTGATTGTGGATGTGCGAGGAGAGAGGAAAGGGAAGCGAAACTAAAAGGCGGGTCGATGTTTTAAATTCAGATTTGGGTTCGGGGGGGGCGGGGTGTGGGGGAGTGGAATTTGGGGCGACACGGAAACTTTTCCCAGCCGCCGAGATCCCTCGACGCGGGATGCGAAGCCTGCAAGCCTCTTTCAGCCCGGGGCCGACGGGGCGGTGCGGGGAGGCGGGACCGGCGATAGAGAAGGAGGAGGAGGAGAGGGGGGAAAGCGGGCGGGTTGTTCCCGGTTGCCATAGGGAGGCGGGGAGGGCGGTGCCGCCGCCGCTGCGCAGGGAGCAGCTGCTCCCTGACACATCCCCCCGCTGCCATATTGTGTCCGCGCTGCCGGCCGCACGGCTTCATGACCGCGGTGAGTGGAGCCGCCGCTCCCCCGCCCTCCCCCCATCCCCACGCCTGGTTTAGTTGCTTTCCCCCCTTTTTGCTGTTTAGTTTTGGGGGTTTTCGGGGCTTTGGGGGCTGGTTCTTTTTTGTTTTGAACGCTGTGGAAGGGTTTCATGGAGGAACGGGAAAGCGCGGGGAGTGGGGCGGCGGGTCCCGCTGGTGCCGGGGGGGGGGAGGTGACTGGTGCCCACCCCATCCCCCCACGCGTGGAGGAGGCGAAGCGATGCCCACTCCCTCCTCCCCACCCCACGCGTGGGGACAACGCGCGGTGGCGGCTCTTCCTCTTCAGCCGGTCTCGGCGACGATGCGTGGGGACGGGGTCGCGCCGGGGACGTGGGGACACCCCCCACTCCACCCTCCCCGACCACGCCACGGCCGTGGCGGGAGCGGGGCCACCCGCTTCCCCCCGCTCCCCGCCAGCTCCTCCTCCCGGCGCGGCTCCGCGGAGCTTCCGTTGGCGGGTTTTACGCGGGTGACCTCCCAAGGCAGCCCCGGCCCGCGCTTCTTAACGCGCTTCTTGAGACGGAGTCCGCCCGGGGCAGGGACCCGCCAACGCGGCCCCGCCGCGCCCCCGGGTCACCGCAATAAACCCCCGAAGCGGTTTATTTAACTCCATCAACACCCTCCGCGCGTTATCCCGGTGTGTCCCCAAACCGGTTGGTTGGAAGCCCCTCACAAAGGGGGGGCTGTGGCTCGCAGAGGTCAGGAGGGAGCGGGAGACGAGCTACAGGGGTCCCGCGTTTTGAGGTGAAACACGGGTAAAGGGCTCTTGAGGTGCTGGAGGCAAGGCTGGGATCTGCACGTGGCCCTTTGGAGTTTTCCACCTTTTCCAGGGGTTTTTAGTGGAGTTGGGCAGCAAAGTGCTGTGGTGGCTGAGGAGCAGCAGCAGCATCCCATCACCTGCCTCGCTCACTCCCGCTCAGACACCCCAGTCCTCCCAGTCTCCCAGTTTATATAGGAAACTGGCTTTTGTTCATAAAGATTTGGATTCTGACAAGGCCCGAACAAAGAGTAAACAGGACAAAGAGTAAAATTAGCAAAATAAGGAATAACCTTCAACAAGGCCCAGTAAAATCACCCCCCTGCCTCGGGGCCTGCCAAGGGATGGACATTTTATGTAAAATGTAAAGTTTAAAATGATTAATTGTGTTGGACTTGAGTGATTTGAAGGTAACTGGATGAGGTTTTGTGGTTAACCTGTGAAATCAATATAATTTTATATATATTGCATGTATATT
>JAOEGS010010181.1:0-29576 GCA_025447755.1 Corythornis vintsioides
CTTGGTCTAGGTGATCCTGCTCTGGCGGGCGGGTTGGACTAGATGATCTTCTAGGTCCCTTCCAACCCCTAATATCTATGAATCTATGAAAAAGTCAAATATTTGGCAAAATTGCAAATATACACAAATACACTTTTCTTTAAAAGACAAATTGATAAATACACCATATTCTTCTGATAACTTTCCACCGTCTGTTTCAAGACAGTTAATCTGTTTCAGGACAAAAGCTTTACACTATTATGCATGAAATATTAATTCCAAGGGTTCAAGCTACAAAATTACATTTGAAAAAAAATGAATGAAAATAACAGCAGGAGAGACTGGACATGATTAAATACTTAGTTTAAATGTGTATCACTGCACATGTTCTGTACTCAAAAAGACCAAAGACTGACCATCCCTACATGATTTTCATGGAAGAAAAAGAATGGCATGCCACAAGTTTAGTATATATATATTTTTCTGATTTTCAGGGAGAAGGAAATTTTAATTAATGAACTGCCTAAAATATGAATCTGTTGCAGTAATTTCTGATTATGATGAGAACTAAAATACATTAAACACTGAATACATTTTCTGTTATGTCTAGAATACTGCATATACCCTTCTATAATGTATTTAAGATTCTCAAGAGGACATGCCAAAGCCCCACGTCTCAAACAATTATACATGTTGTAAAAGCTAAAGGATGTTACTGTGTTTGACAGAGAAGATCCTGTGAACAACAGAAAGATCTGTTCTATCATTATAATTTTTTTAGCTTTTTAAAATACGTCTCTTGTTCACATTAGCAATCAAATAGGTGAGGTCTTCAGAAACCCTTCTGAAAAACTAATTTGAGCTTTTTTATAAGTATTATTCCATATTTGAAATACAAAAGCTAGACACTCCAACTGTTAGAACATTATCGCCTTGGTGGTGGGCTTTGATCAGACGATACACCACAACAGCTGATCCAAGTTTTGGCTTTGTGTCTTACAAAGTTCTGGTATTGAGATTAACTATCTGGCTCTGATCTCTTGTTTGCCATGTCACTCTGTTGCAGAGTTTATTCCTAGGTGCACTGTGGCAAATATGGAAACAGCTATCTGGAAGCAACTGCAGTTTTGCAAGTTGGGGTGAAACTCAAGAATTCCTACAAATCCTCTCCCAGCATCTCATGATCCATCCCTTTTTTGGCTAATAGGCAACATACTTAAAGTATTATCAACCATCCCAAATCAACATAAATAAAATACAAAAAAAAAGTTACATATAATGATGCCCTTCTTCATACTCAAAAGTTTTTGGAGTTGTATTTGATTGTCACCATTCAGCTGGCTCTGCAAGCCAGTGACTGGCCTGCAAAGCAGAACTGACAGCAGCTTCAGCACAGCACTTGCCATCTAAGAACCTGCCTGCACCTCTGCCAACAGGAGAAAAAAAAAAATGCCCATCACATGAAATAACTTTTGCTGAAACACAGCCATTTGGTGCAGATTTGCATTTGTGTTCAAGAAATACCTGTAAAGGATTGTTTTGGCACAGTGTAACATGGTCACCATCCACTACAGCATGTCAGGGTGACACAGAACAACCCTGGGAGAGTTGTATTCAGGTAATCTCAGAGATGCAGTAACAACTCATCAGCAAGAGAGCTGGAACTCTGAACATGCATTTGCGTTGAATACATATGCAATAGTGCAAAGACTGTTCAGAACATCAGTGGTTAACAGTGTTCTCCACAATTTAATTTGCTCACATCTTGCTCTATGTATTTTCACGTGCTGCTTAAACAGAATATCTTGACTACTGAGATGCTAACTCTCGTAATGGAAAAATACCTTAAAATATCCCTAGACTAGTGAAATGCTGCTTTTTATTATAAATTATGCCTAGGAAATAAGAATACAGTGTTATGGTACAAGCTGAGGAGTACTTCATAACATCCTAGAAATGCCACTGCCTAAGGGGGAACCTTGCTCAAAATACACACAGAGTTATCAATGTTGCTATAATTTTGCCCTGTACTTCACAAATACATAAATACTACAAAGTGGTTGAGGCATATTCAGGATGGTGTGGTTTACAGGTTTTTGTCTGGGACACTAAAAAGAAGAAAACCAGGAACTACTTCAAGAATACAAGAAAAGGGAAACTTTGTTTACTGCAGCAGCAGACCACCATGGAATTGTCAGGAAAGACAAAGGGGAAGATTTCTGAATAGACAGCTTAGATGAAAAGAATTTTAGCATCACTGTACTAAAGGTGCTTTGAATGCAGTCAACAGAAAGCAAAGGCAAAAGAGGAAGAATGGAAAAACAGTAAAATGAAGTAAGGTGGGCTGTTGTTTTGTTTTGCATTGTCTGCATTTTGTCAATACATTTAACAAGACCAATTTTTAAAAAGATCTCTGCTTGTACTTTGCAAGCAGGCAGTGAGTAAAAGCCAACACTTCATGTTATGCCCTCACAGCCCAGAAACCCTGGGCAGAGCAACACACGGATGGGACACAGACAGACAATGCCAAGTTACAGTCTGACACATACTATTCCTTTCTCCTCAAAACAAGAATTCATTTAGTGAGTCAAAAGGAAGCTGCCCTCCCTGGGGCAGGGTGTGTATGACTGGCAGATGAGGTGAGTGCAGCCTGTCCAGTTCCCTTATGTATCTGAAGGAAAGAACATATCAGAAAAAAAGGATTAATGGAACCGCCATAGGAATTAATACTTTTTCCTTCATACTCAAGCTAAACAATTAACTTGTGGCTTTTCTGATAATGCCTAATGTTACAGTAACTGTGGGAGGTCCAGCTCTTTTCCTTTGCTTTTCTGTAAATGAGTTTCAGGTTATAATAATTTAGTTAAAACACTGCAGTGTCTTTTCCCCTTTGGTAACCCTACCAGTAACTGTCTTAACAATACCCTTGTTGCAATGTCTGTTTTCAGAGGCTTTTCAAACTTTCTTTTCAGTGATTAGGAAGATGTGGATCTTCACTGTGCCGAGACAGAGCACAGGATAGGAGTGCTATGCTACAAAGCAATAATGCTCACTTCTTCAACAGTTATTTTTACTGTGTATAAAATTTTACACAGTAAATTGTAACTGGGCAACATTGCACAGAACAGCAGAGGACATAGGAAAACAGATGAGTTCACCCTGGTAACACAGGGAGTAGTGTCGATAGCAGCTGGAAGTTTGCCAAGAGTGATCAAGCACAGATGTCCTGAAATATTAATATTCATTATCCAATGTTCTGTGAACTTTCTACAGCTTCAACTGCAATTACAGAATGTGCATTACCTCATCAACCAATATTTCTTATGAATTGCATCCTGTTAAGGGTGAGATCATTTCAAGAAGCAGAAACTGATTTCAATGAGGATCAAACTGTCTTGCAGAGGCAATCCTTAAATGTAACTCAACATTCTTCACAAAAAGTATCAGCTATTCCCATTCAGTTCTAGTGTATGACCAATGTCATTAGTAGGAAATCTTTTTAAATAGTGATCATAAGAAAATTATTATACCATTAAAAAAACCCAAATACTTTTGAGAGTTGGATTTACTTATGACCAGAAATTGTAACAGCAGGCCCAAAGTTCCACCAAGTCATCATTTTCACTTTTGATAAAACTTGGTTGCTATTACTTATTAATTTTCCCCTCCTCTAAGGTAACAGTACTAATTCTTTTTAAAGCATTAGCAAAGGAAAGATGGACTTCACAGATTGGGAAGACAGAAAAAGCAGTGCACTGTAAAGGGTGCATAGATTTACCACAGCAACTCCAACTCCAAAAAGTCCTGCTCTTAAAGAATCATCAGTCCAGTGGAGAAAGAATAATTAAGTAGTATTTGTTACTTCTCACGGCAGATAATACCCTTTGGATCCAAATAACTACTAAGAAATAGTAGTAGTAGTATATTAAGATATAAAAGAGGCTGATGAAAGACATCAACTAACTGCAATTTGAAATACGCCTCATAAATACTTGAAATTTCAATTTGATTAAGAGGAAAATGAAAGCATGACACCAAACACAAGAGCTACTGACATCTTTCCAGCAATGTGAAACAGTGTCCTTGACAGTGAATGAGACAGACTTCTGTAATCTTACCCAGAAAAGTAAAAAAATAGTAGTTTCTGGTCAGTCAGGTTAGTTACTTATATTTCTCTTGGCACAAAAGTGTATGTGAAAAAATATTCTTCTTAATACTTATTATTTTATTACTAAGTTCTCATGCTAACTTCTTTAGTTTGAATAATAATTTTTATATTTTTCTAGTACTTCTCAACTTAGTATTCTGATCTAAATTTAACTGTTCTGCTCTTGTCAGTCCTTCATGCAGACAGCATTCTTCTTTTATTTTCTAAATGAGTACTTATTTACTTAACCAAACTTTAATTAACAAATTCACTTACAAACAATATGCTGTCTTAGCAACTACATAAAACAAATATACTCTATGCAAACATCTGGGTTTTTTAAGCTTTAGTTTAAAAGTAACTACCTATTCTAAACATAACTACTAAGCTAATGCAGATCTTTTCTGAGAAGATGATAGTTTTACTACTCTGTTGGGAGTCACGGGATGTTACTATTAAAATGAATCTCTGAGCATTCCAGATACAAGGAAAAAAATTAGTAATGAATACCAATAGAAGCCACTGAAAACTCTATTTAATACATCCTTAAGGGTTTACTATCTTCAAAGGTAGACATATATTAATTATTTTAATCAGGTCATTAAAGGTTTAAAAAAGGCATCATGTTCACCATTTTCCTTTCTGAAACGCTGATGGTCTCACAGGCACATTCAAGACAGGTGAATGCCAAGCCTTCAGATCAGAGGAACACAACTGCCCCTTTCCCACACAGTTTTTTTACTATTATTCTATATGCAGAGCAACAGTGAGTCTAGATTTTCTCTAAGAAACAAACAAACAGAAAAAACAAACAAAAAATAATAAACACACACAGATACAGGCAGAAATCTGTACCATTTCGTATCTCCACAGAACTCGTACATTTAGAAATAACAGCATCCCCACGCATATGAGCTAATTAAACAAGTTTGAAAGCTTACTTTCGTTGTATATTTCTGAAATACAAACTGACAGTAAGTTTGAGGGGTAACCTACATTACTAACAAACACAAACCAACATCTAAAGAGATCTCTTGGCAAGACAACCACCTTAAAGAACAAAACAAAAAAACCCCACAGAAGACTATGTCTTACCAGCCCTTAAATGTTTGGTTTGTCATTGTCTTTCTAAAATCATATCTATTTGCCACAATTAGCTAGAACTACTTCTGAAAAACTCTGGCTTTACCTGTTCTTTTACAATATTATTTTAATATGTATACTTACATCTGTAGTCAGAAACATAAGTGTTACATACATGTAAAGTACAACAGAACCTCAACTTACCTTCAAATATTTTCATTTGTAACCAACTGTAATATATATTTTTGTAAAAGCCCAGTAAGAATATTACTGCAGCTGTAAAACTGATGCATCCTACCCATTTAATACAGCTAATAAAAGAGCAACTTGGAACATTTTCCTTAGCACAGGAAATCTAGATCTCGTTTTCTAATTTTGTAGTCACTGAACCCATGCCTATTTGTTTGCTTGTACTTCAGCTGTTGGGTTCATAGGGTCACATGAATAATTATAAGATTATTTTGGATAGTACTTAGGGGCCAGGAAATTCTCAGAGTTTTCATGACTGAATTGTTCAACAGACTTTTAGGTCAGGCTACAGAACATGATTTCATGAAACAAAATAACTTTGTTCTATAAAGAGGCATTTTCCACTTTAAGGGGTTTTTTTTTTAATTACCTAGAAATAGAAAAGGCACCATTCCTTGCCTAAAGTAAGAAAAGAATATTAATACTCTGAACTTAATATTTAAATGACACATTTAATCTTAATGTACTGATAAAAAGTGAGTCTTCATTCATCACTGCTCACAACGAACATGTAATAATAAGAACAAAAGGCAGCCATCTTTTCAATTTTTAGGTTTTCTTGGGGCTAAAACTAAGCAATCACAGTAATCCAGTAAGGTACAATTCATGAAGTAGTTTTACTGATATTGGTACCAGTAGCATAGTAACTTCTACATTATTCACTCTCCCTAATCATTAGCTGCTAAGGAAGACTTTGCTTCACCCACAGAAAGTATCTCAAGTTTAGAAATGTTTAAGATAAGAAGACAGGATGAACAGGTAACATACAACACAGTGTCCCAAAGAGATAATTTCCTCATTTCCTTGTTTCCAGCTGCTGCGTTCAAATGCTGCTTTTAAGTAACTGTCCTGCAGAACACAGTACACATTCAACTTTCACACCATTTTTTTATTTTATGACTCAACTTTTATGATGGATACCTAATATGCAGTAGTAGCCATCATTTTAAGATAACTGCAAAGTAGAATAAAACTGTATTTACCAAAGTTATTACTGGAAGAGCTTTTGAGCTTCATCAGTATCTGCTAAAATGATGAAACGATGGTAACACTATGATTATGTTAAAACTGATGAGTTTATTTTGCTGTGTCCAAATGGAGTTTTGGAAGCTAATTCCAGGATCTAAACCCAGGACAATGATTCATGAATTGCATTTCCAATTCAGTTCTACTGGCCTGAAATGCACAAATTAGATAATCTGGTCTTCTTCAGTATTGAGAAGTTCTAATTCCTTCATGACAGTTAAAAGACAATTTTTAAAGTAAATATGCTTGCTTTAAGAGAGAGAACAAGAAAGAGAGTGACCAAAGGACAGAGTGGGAACAAGAAAGTATTAGTTCAATATTTAAATTACACTTTTTAATTTTTAATGAAGCAAATAGGATTCTGAAGGACCAGACCATATGTTCTCCTTTTCCCACTGGAGTGGAATGTCACTTGAGGCTTGATATTCAGAATTTAAAGCATCTGGCTTAAGACCAGAAGAACAAAAATACTTTAACTTTTCTTACTCTCTGGGGATTGTTACAGACCCAGGGACTACAGTTTAGTCATCCGTGAGATTTATTTTGCTTTAGTGTTAGCTTCAACTACACTTTGTATATACAACAGCTTCCTTACCAAATTTCATAGCTATTCTGTTCAGTGCAATCATTTATACATTGCAATTATATTACACTGAAGTACATGCATAAGTGACCTATGTATATGCTTAACCTCTCAAATTGAAGGACAGAACTTCAGATTCTTATTATAAGCTTTTCTTTCATACCTCACACCAGTTTTGAAAAATCTCTGACTCATTTATAATTACACATGGCCAGATTAGTACTTTTTAAACTTTTTCCAAAGCTTCATCTTAGAGATAAATACTGCACTCTGATAACTTGGGCAGAGCCGAGAACAGATTTGTTTTGCATTAACTGCACAGAGTTCTCACGTACATATAAAGTATCCATGTACTCAAGAGAGGAAAAATTTTAGTGAATGTTTCAGTTAACTACCAAGCAATAAATGGTTGTTTGCTCTCCTGTTTTAAATAATTATAGAAGGACAGAAAAACCTTGAAAGCACTGTATGTTTCCATGAAACTCTAGTAGTATCAAATCATTTTACTGAAGTCTCAAATACACTAAACTTGACAAGTACACTGTTAAGATCTTTGGAGAGCATTTTTATCATGGTAACATCATTCTGAGAATATGTATGAAGCCTTTTTTGTTAAAATAGTGCTATGAAAAGAACTTGAGGCATCCCCAGATAAAAAAAAAAAAAAAAAAAAAAAAAAAAAAAAGGTCTTTTTTATGTTAGATGGAACTAAAGGAACTTTACTGCAGTACAGAATAAACAAGCAGAGCTAATTTCCAGACACTTCTTTTCTCAGTAGCATATCAAAGACAATCTATTCCCATGCAAGGAAACTTTTTGTATGCTTTTAATAACAGAGGTCTCATCAAAACCCAAACCTACATAAAATATATAAACCTATTATAATACCAGCATAGACAACTACTAACTGTAATAAAAAAATATTATTTTCCATCTGAAACATGTACTTCTAAAATCTATTTTTAAAATAAGCCTTTATAGTCCAAAAGTCACACTACAAACTATTAATACACTTGTCTACATTTACACCTTCATATGAAGATTTACTGATCAAGTTGGAAGTTGAGTTGCTTATCACAATTAATGATGGAAAGTTTAGACACTAGTTTTGTATCATTAAAACAACTAATACAAAACCAACACTTTGTAAGAGTCACAGCCTCTCCCAAAATTAATAGAAATGTAAGGAGTAAAGATGGCAACAAACCCTATTCCATAAACTAAGTTATGATGGCTTTGATAACTCTGCACCCTCAAGCACTTGACTGTAATTTAACATTTTAGTCTAGTCATTTTTTTTTTTTTAGTCTCCTGAATGAATATACCTGTGTATTTTCTTTCTTCATGAAGAATTTTTCATCTGGACTTACTAATACAACAGTGAGAGCCTATATTCAAATACATGCTATTTATCAATATGATAATTTAATAATATGTTACATCTGTATTTCCCACAGATCACCTTTTTTTGTCACTGTGTTCACACTTTAAAATAGGAATTTTATATTCCTATGCATTTATACAGCTCCTTGAAAAATCGTAATGCTACCAAACACCACAGTATATGTGACTTTTAACACTATTCATAAAGTATCAACATTCAGCTGTCTTATCACTTCATAGCAGAAGAAAAAAGATATTTGAGCCTTTTACTGAAGATCTCAAAGCTTTGTCATAAAGTTGTCAGCCTATTTGCTTTTAACATAGTAAAGCTACAACACTGAACTCCAGACACATCAGTGAGGTAAAACTCCACCCACTATCTAAGTGAAAATAAGACAAGTTGTCACAAAATTTGCATTCATTAAGTATAACCATCACAACTGAGTCTTATTAATCATCAGAACTTACACGCAACAAAAAAAGAGCATTATTATGTTATTTTTACAAGTAGGTACTCAGATTATAACATACAGAATACATTGCTTGGGCCAAGTCAAAAGCACTGTTCATAGTTTAAATAGCTGAAACATAGAACTTTACTGGAAGTCTAGTCTAGTACGCTTGAAAGTTACACAATTTTCAAGATTTTTTCAACTATTTAAAAGTACAATATACATATGAGAAAAGGAAACAATTATCTCACTATCATCACTAGTGTGTAGTGAGCTGCCTGTAATTTTAGTTCCATGCACATACTATGGGAGAGTAAAACAAAACAATAATTATAAAAACATACATAGTAATAAAATACAATCCTGATTCTATTTCTACTGCATATTTTTTCTATTGATTACTCTGGATGAAGTGAAAGGTAAGAGAATTTGCTTTTGTTTACACTCTTACTGAATATTCAAAAAAAACAAATGTCACCTATTTCACTTTATGCTTTCAATATATTTTACTAAAAAAAAAGTAAGTATTGTCCATAAATCCTTGTTGCAAATGGAATATTCATCAATTTACAGTAACAGTGAGGTATACACTGGAGATTTTAATGCCGACTTAATTAACTGTGAATAAGTATTTTATCAAAACATAGTAAGAAAAAGAAAAGCCTGTAATTATACTACTTTATTTATAGAATTAGAAGTCAATCCTAAGCACACAAATAGGCAGAAGGTCATGCAAGTTTTATAATTCTGAGTACTAAAATTCAGCAAGTGGCTTTACAAGTAAACACACAAAACTAGTAAACATTTGCAAGCAGCATATCTAATTTAAATGCAAAGGAAACAACACAAACTTTGTAGCAGTTACTAATTGTTTACATCTGCATGATAAGTACTGACCAAAAAAAGAAGCATATTCCAGTAAGAAACAGTCTGCTTAATGTACAAATAATATCTTTTTCTGCAGCCATACAGTCTTATTTCTAAAGAAGGAAAGCCTTTCTGTAACTCCTGCAGTAAGAAAGTTTTTGTATTTTATATTGCTTGAATCATACCTTTTCCTCTTGTGTTCCACCATATCCATATCATATCAACGTAGGAAATGTGACAAAATTGTACAGAAATTGGAACAAGCAGACACAAGCTGAAACTGCAAGTTAGCTTTCAGCAATACAAGATGACAGTCTGTTTTTGTCTACTGAGACTGCTTAGGAGCCTGGAGAGAAAAGAAGTACATTGCCAAATCTTAATCCCGTTGCTGCATTTCACATGGTGTTGCCTCACCTCCACCGCTCCTAAAGGCTACTTCTCAACGTTCAGTGGAGATCTGTTAATTGTAAAAACTCCATATGCATTTTAGTTTAGACACAGACATGCAGATAATAAAATCTGAAATATTTTAATATTTAATTTTGCTGACATTCTGGAGTTTGTGTTTACTGCAAATGAAATGATGCAATGCTAAATTTATCTAAAAGCATTGCCTTAGACTCCTGGTATTGTATGAATTTCTAGAAAAAAAATATTTTACGCTAGCGATTCAGTAATTTCTAAATTGTAGTTATAAATACAAAAAGTAATGTCACTGGCATGATGCAAATTCATTGTAAGTAGAATAATTCTTCCCACATTAGCCTTCTCATCTGCAAGATACTATTACATTATTGCAGAAAATATACAGTTTAATAGGAAAACAACGAGGCACATTGTATAAACACAAGAAGATTATTTCTAATTACAGTCCTCAGAAACAATTTTCAAGCATGATGCTGAGGTTGCTGTGATGCTGCAGATGTCCTTTTCTACTGACCCACCATATTTCTTAACAAGGGGGCACAATTTATAAAGGAAAAGCCTGTGAAAAAAATTTACAGGGCCTTGTAATTAAGTGCTCCAAATATCTGAACTGAAGCAAAGACAATTTGACAATGCATGGTTTTATTGAATAAGAACTTCTGGAAAACACTGTGTCTATTTTTCTACAGAATCTTTAGTTTTACTAAAAACAATGAAATATCATACAACAATGGAGATCTCTTCTGTAGAAAAAAAACCCCAAACTTTCTTTCTCTAATCACTGATTTTCTGTTATTGCCTTGACATTGGAACATCTGCATTGGTACCTAATATCAATTGTTTATTTCATAAAGTGCTAAAAACACTTGAAATAAATTTCTTAGCTGTTACTGTACTTTTGCTTGTCAAGGCTTGACTACAAGAAGTTCTAAAATGTGGCTTCTTTATCCTACAAGGATTGGTGTCTAAAAGATAATTCCTTTCCATGGTATCAATACTGACAGAAGTCTTTACATGGAATTCCACATACACCAATTGCATTATATTTTTTTGAAAATAGGTATCAATCAATGACAAAGGGCAACAGAAAAAGATATGCTGGAAGGAGAGCCCGCATAGGTAGATGTAGTCTCTTCTTTGCCTACTTTATGCCCATTAATGTGTTTCTATGTAGAACAACAATGCAGCAAGTACATACACTCTGCTTTCTGTTTTCTAGCTACTGATTAACTCTGTTGAGAGCATCTGTCAAAATCAATAATCTTTGATAGAGATATAACATATAAATATTTAAAGATACTTCGTCCACAGAAAACATGTTGGATACACTTCTAACCACTCTGAGGTTCGCAGCACAGATGAGCTCCCCATTGAAATCTCCTATAATTATACAAGTCTTTCAACTTCAAGTTACAAAAAACAGCTATTCTTCCTCAGCTAGTCTACCAAATGTTTTAATGCAAACAGTGAGAAACATTTACAGACACTCTGCCTTCTAAGATTTAGAAAATTTACATCTTACATGACAAAACTGCTCCATCCTTTCACTGAAACAGCTTCAAAATGGGATAGACCCACATAATTGAGAGATATTAATTATAAGATGCTCATCTTTACTATAATCATTCCAGTCCCAGTGGCTGCTTCAGTTTCCACTGTGAACGAGGGGAACAACAATCAATCTCAATTAAGCAAACTAGGGAATATAATAAAGCTCAGATAAGTATTGTTAATTGCTCTTCTCAACTACAAGATCATTTATTCCAAGATAAATTTGAAGTTTGTTGGCAAACATCAGTGTCCATTTAGTTCATAATTTATTAACATTTTCAAATCTATGGACATTTTAAATGACACATTAATGATTTGTTAACAAAAAAAAAGTTTTGAAAAAAAGGTGACTGATAAGAGTAACAACTAAAGCAAAAAAAAAAAAAGGCTTAAAATATGCAATGAATTTAGCTAAGCATCTCTATAATCTGTAGCTTTATGTATATATTCTGCTGTTTCACATTCTTTCTACTCTATGATTCCACTACTCTATAATCACTGCAAAAGTGATCTCTGAAAATTTAGAACAAAGCATCTGAAAGGTATAATTTGGACTGTAAATTACTAATTCATCAAGTCCATAATAAAATCTTCATTCAAAGGGCCTATGACCACATCATTATCCAAATAGCATGAACCCTGATACCATCTAGTACAGAAACTGCTCTACTCTTTTAAGCTTCTTTAATGTGTGGCATTATCCACCATGCAAAAAAAAAAAATACTTCAAGACAGCCAATCTGTTCTTGGCAGTACTAACAAAACAAAAATCTAACAGATTTGTTCAAATACAATTTAAGTGCACTTCTGGCATATAAACAATGAAATTCTCTTCCCTCTTTGGGGTCTTATGGTTTATGTATGAGAACAAAACACTATCTAAATTCCATGTACAGTTTGATAATGCTCTCTATCAGTTTTAGTTAAGATCCATGTCCCAATGGTCCTGAACATAGTCTTAGCTATGCAAACAGATTTATTGAACATACTAAATTCACAGTATTCGAAAGTGACTCCCTACACACAGAGAGACACACAACATACTAAAAGACAGACTGGGAGGAGAGGCAGGCTGACATGTCTATATAAGTTTTCAGGTCAAGCTGTTTCTAATATCTCCAGTGTATGCAAGACACAAGGTAAATGCTAATACACCTAAACAAGCTAGGAGGCAAGCACCTGTAAGATATCCTTGATCTTCTCCACTTAGTACAGGGTTAGCAAGAAAACCAAATACTTTTCCTGTCAAATACACTTTTTGTTTATTTTTCAGTGCCACAACATATGGACCTAATAGCATGAGATTTACAGAAGATTCCATGTGTCTGTGGAATCCAACTGATGAACAATGTTGTTCCCTCCAACAGCTTTTTTGCTATTTGTTGTTCTTCCAACACAAGGAAGAAAAGCTATGTTTTCTCAATAATGTCAAGGAATTTTAGGTAAATAAACCACTGCAGAATGCCTGAGGGATGACAGTTTAGAGTTCATTGTGCCAGTACATGAGACATAAATGGTGCAACCTGCTTTAGCAGATGGCATTCTCCCCAGCTGCAGTATTTTCTTGAGAAAAAGGAGGAAGGTGCACGATTACTTAGCTTTGTTCTTCTTCCAAAGAGCACAAACAGTCTCTGCAGAGGACTGAATATATGACCTCAATTAAAATCCTGTCAATTCTAGAATAGCTTTAATACCACAGTGATCTTCCCTGACATTGCAAAGAACAGACAAATTGTGATACAGCATGGAAGCAAACTCAGTACTTCCTACAAATCATTAAATACCTATCTCATTAGCTTCCTGTGTCTCCATATTAATGGAACTGGAGAGAGCACGTATCTGCAAGGAACAGTATTACAGTATACAACCTGAGGGGGAAATAAATAAATAATAAATTTAAAAAAATAAAAAAAAAGATCCAACTTTGGTCTGCCTTCAAAGTCTGTCCATCCCAAAGCAGAAAAACCCAGATACGTAACTCTGATAGTAAAAGTTCTCCCACACACTTCTCATGCAATTTGTCTGTGTAGAGGTTTGTCCCGAAGGGCCATAGATTCTTAGAGAATTTGGAACCTGTGTCTGTACCAAGACAGGCATTTGCAACACATTAAGTACTCTAGCCCTTTCACAGAGAAGTGTGAGTTACATTTTGAGCTCCAGCAACTTACACTTCATCACAAATATTCTGTATTATTTGATCCAAACCATCCCTGTAAGACTCGACAGTGAGCGGAAAAAAATATTCCCATGAAAAAATCTTTCCTCCAAGAACATAAATGGGAACTCTCCAGCCCATAAAATTACTGTCAAGGAAGGAGGACAAAAATTCAGAAGACCATTTTTGCGAAATTCAGAGAAACAGACCAAAAGCTAACTTTTACTTTTTATACCTGACAAAGACCAACATTGTTAAAGCCTTGCCAGAAACCTCAATCTCTAAAGACCTCAGCATTTCCTTTCCTGTATATTTCCTAATTTTTTAAAATTTACTGAAAAGTTTTACTAGTGCTGGGCAAGTGATTTTTCTTCCAAAATGTCCAGAAGGGAAAACTGTACTCCCAAAACCAGTACATAATACATAATAATTTTTAAAATACAGCAGATGTGAAGAAAATAAGTATGTAAATAACCATTTACAGGAAGAGTCTGAAAGACTGTCTGTAACTTCTAACTTCCAGTATCTCCCTTCCCATTGTACACTTCTCCTTCAATTGCCACAAATACAAGGCTAGACAAAGCTGTGTCTACTGCCTGACCTTTCCAAGGGATCACATACCTGCTTCAGTGAGGTAGGTAAACTGCTGAATGACTCTGTCATGCTTAGAATGGTAAGACATGTTTAGTTTTGTGTACAGTCAGATTTTTCAGAGGACATGCAAATATACAACAATCCCATTATCTTAATAATTATACATAAAATTAACAAAGAATCAACACTGCTAAAACTTAATATACATAATGAACTGGGAAACCTTCATTCCATTTTCCTTTACATTTTTTTCTTTTGATTATGCTGACATACAAAGAAATTACGGTGCCAACCATCTTCATGAGGTCTGAAAAGAATTCTATTTCTAAACATAAGAAAGACAATCAGAATGATTTTCCAAAAGAAAGTCTACAAAGCTCACATGTTCCTAAGTTTTTGGTATCTTTTTTGGTCAGCACTTGTAGTTTGAAGATTTTAATTCTAAATTTCTATTTTTAAAAATTTGCTCAGAAAAAAATCTACTGCACAGCCATGGATATTAACAAATAATAGAATTTTCTTTCACTCAGACAATGCAAAAATAGCGGAATATGACTATGAGAAGACATCTAGGAGAAAGTTTTACAGTGTAACAATAATGAAAAAAACATATAATAGAGCATTTTTAACTCACCCAGGAGTACTCTCCAAAACTGC
Source organism: Corythornis vintsioides (assembly GCA_025447755.1). Classification (NCBI taxonomy): domain Eukaryota; kingdom Metazoa; phylum Chordata; class Aves; order Coraciiformes; family Alcedinidae; genus Corythornis; species Corythornis vintsioides. Next base: position 15,153 of record JAOEGS010010181.1, read on the forward strand.
ACATGTAGAACCAGTATCAAAGCCATAAATATAAATGCTAACTTTCTATCAACCCCATTTATATCTTGAGCTAAATGTTTTTTAGAAAGCTGCTATTATTCGCAAACTTCAAAACTGGAGCTAGTTAGCTGACTTCTTTTGGCCAGATCAGAAAACACAGCTATACACTGTGTTTTTTATAGTTATGATTTTCATCTGATTCCACCTACTGGTAGGAAAGTTGTTTTCTGTAGCCATGTCAGTTGTACAAACAAGCACGAAAGCTTTACCCACAGTCTTATTCAAGTGGTAGAAAGTAAAACAGGCAATCAAGTTTTTCCAACAAGAAATCTGATATCCAACATTTTAAAATCTGCTAGTAGACTTTAAGGAATGATATTCCAATGCTTTTTGAAGTTCACAGCCTATAATGAGGCTTGGCTAACCTTTTGTAAACGTTTTTATTTTAAAGCCTAAACTTGTTTGAAATGCATAGCAGTGAGATTGAAAAAATAAAAATAATTTAAATTTGCATTGTTCTTTAAATGAAAAAATGTTTCTTTTTTCATTTTGCCAACAGCAACATTTTCATAAATTCAGATTTTAAAATTATTTTCAAATATATGAGTGAACACAAAAGACATTTTCGGCAACACAACAAAGCAAGTTGAGTAAAACTTTATATTCAGATAACTTGCTCAGAATAAATCTTCTTTTTATTTATATTCATATAAACATAACTGTCATGGCATAATACTATCCAAAAGAAAATATCATCTCTATTCAAGCCATATAAGCACAAAAAAGCCACGGAAGTTGGCTCTAGGATGGGCAAATTCACCTCAGGGAAAGATATTTTGTCTGGTTTGTAGAAGAAAGTAAGCAAAACACTGAACCCCAACTTTAAATCATTTTGTGAGGATTCCCATGTGGGTAAAGGCAGGGGGAAATCTCAGAAAAGTAAGGCTTGACATATATCTCATGGACCTTGTTCAATAAAAAGGGGGATCTAGACTAAATTACCTACATAACACCATAAAGCTTGTGAAAAGACCTAACTCTTGTATTTGGTCCCATAGGGTGGAAAAAGAGCTGTGTCCCTAACTGTGTTCTTAAACTGGAAATGGAAGTAAATTTCTGCCCAGCCCTTCAATGAAAGGGCAGGAGGGTTTAATCCCAAATTGCCTGAAGGAATCCTTGAATTCCTTTTAAATACCATAAAAGCACTTCTCTCCCCCCACCAAACATTAGGAAAACATATATACTCTCCTCTTCCTTTTTTTTTTTTGTTTTTGTTTTTGTTTTTTGTTTGTTTGTTTGTTTTTTAAATTTTAAATATCTTGGCTTGTTTCAGGCCAGAATTCACTTATATTTCTCCTTTGTCTGACCATTCAAATTGGGAAAAAAAGTTTTTAAAATATAATATGGAAGAAGTCATTCACCATTTCATGGGAAGACAACAGCAACATGTGGAAAATGCTTACAAAGTTGACAGGAAAGATCTTTTTCAATTAACTGAACCTGTGCTTCCCAAACTGGGAAAACAGTTAAAAGGGGAGTAGGCCTGCACATGCTGTTCCTTCAGGGAATATTTGCAACAGAAAAGTGCCAAAAAAGCTTAGTTCAGAAAGAAGTTCTTATACTATGGTGCAAAAAGATTTCAACTGTAATCTTTGCAAATAATGTGAACACTTGTTCTTCTGGATTTTTCAATGTCACTTATTTTTGAATGTTGATAAATAAATTAGTTGCAAGAATAACAACAGAGCCATGAAGTTTGCAGTAACATATAATAAAGTCTGTTGAGTCTACCATAAATTAATTTACTGTCAAGAATAATTTTTTTTAATGCTTCTGAAGTAGCCAGGTACTTCCAGTAATAAACCATAAATGTTTCCACATACAATTAAATCTCCATCTTGTTTGTGCACCATAAATGAACCAATCCCATCAGAGCTGGGAATGTGGTGCAGAACTGTGCAGACACCTGAACTTGCTCTGTGAAATAAGGAGCATGTGGAACCAATAGCACACTACCTTTAAATTCAAGAATGAAAAAAAAAAAAGTGGTTTATTTCAGCTCTCTCCTTGCGATTACATTAGCTAATGGAACAGTGATATGATACGGTGATGACAATTCTATTTCACATATGCATTGTATTTGAATAATTCATTCCTTTTCAGACTGGAAGCACTAACTTGCTTTTATTAGATCTGATTAACATACTAAGTCACAGTATGAAAGACATTATTAAGTATTTTCAACTAATTTCTAATATGCTAGAATAAATATAGAAAAAATAAATTTATTGTATTAGATTGAGTCAGTCTAAATCAAAAGTGAGGGAGCTGCAAATCAGTCTTTGAGTAGATAGCAAGATGCTAGATTCCTCCATGTTCACTAACAGAGTAAACAATAAAAAATATCCACCAACATAACAGAAATTCTCTATCAGAATCAATATACATTAAATGCTCCACGTTACCCCATGTCAAGTCTACTATGTAACCTATCCTCAAATGCACATCCTGGAAAAGAAAAATATTTAATACTAGCCAAATTCTACTTTAAAAACTAATCTAGGTTTTTTAATTACCCAAGTCACATCTACAATTACATCTAAGAACAATACAACATTTTTTTAAAGCACAGTTTTCCCTACAGAATGGTACTTGATTAAACTGTGCCCCAAATACCTGGCAAAAAAGCAATTCTGACTTATAGGCAAAGGAACTTGGAAGCTGCTGCACAGCATGAGTCATTGGGCTCTGTAAGCCTACTCACCTGTGGACGTAGATTGATATCTAGTCCTTCTGCAAAGACCATGTCAAATAGATCATAATTTGCAATAGGGCAGAAGCCTGAACAAGGTGCATCAGAAAAGATCTTTGATGAATTGGCTCAGATTTGTAAACCTCTAAAATTAATACTTGAAGTGAGGGAAAATGGTTACTTTTTCGTTTGGGTTTTGGTGCTTTTCTTCCAAGTACTCAGTTCACTAAAGACAACTTTGGAATTCCATTTTGTCTTGAATTTAGGTTTCAGATTTTTTTCCTTTTACTTCTGACTAAAGAAATATTCACTAATGCCATTTAAAGGTATTAAAGCAGCACTGAAGACTAATGAATTTTAAATCTTAATAGAAGCTACTTGTTAAATTTATCAAATTACCAAAAAAACTGTATGAATAATTCTATCCACCAGATGGCATATGACTCACATTTTGCTTCAAACATGATAAAACTTCAGTGATATGGGTGAAGATCAGACTTGTACCGTTTCTTTTTCTTCCAGTGTACAAATTTCAGTAATAGTTTCAAGTTTATACACTTTCACCAAATGAATAAGTATGTGCTGTACTGAAGGTATGAAAAAAAAAGATTTTTTTAGAACACTTAGACACATAATTATCCATATAATAGCTGTTTTGAAACCTTAGACTTTTCTCTCCTAGCGAGGAGATTCTAATACAGTTCTACCAAGAAAGTTATACCTGTAAAACTATCCTTGCAGGGAGCTGGGTCAGAATAAATATAGCATCAGGATTCTTCCACCACTGTAGTCACTGCAGGTTCACTACTGAAGTGGTAGGGAACTTCAGTAGTCAAAAGGACTGCAGCAAAACAAAGATTTTCTCATTATGGATATCGTACCAGATATCCAGTTACTTAGGAGTTAACTTGCTATTAACTAAGTTAACTACAGAGATTCAAGATATCAACAGATGCTGTTGAATTTTCTGATATGCCACATCTTAGTCTTCCAAGAAACTGTTATTCTAAGCTTTCCAAAATTAAATTTCATTCTATTTCGTAATTTATTTTTTTGCTGCCCAGATGAGATTTTGAAAATTGTTTTTACCAAACCTGAGACTCAGTAACTCTGCTCACAGATTTGAATTTTTTAACCTAACAACGATTTTTAAAAAGCACATCTTTTCATCAGATACTTTCCAAAACAGAATATATTCCTGTGAAAAAAACAAACAAACAAACAAAAAAACGCGACAACAAAACTATAAAATATAATCTAATTAAAAACCCAAGAAGCTAGCAAGACAGCCAAACTGCTGAGCCTTGCCACACATTCTCAGCCTTGGTCACATCGAGCCTTGCCAGAGTGCCTCAGTTCAGAATGGTTTAGAAATCAAATTATGACTAACAAGCTCTATTAATTTTATCTTTCTACTTGAAAGTACAACTTTCGCATTTAACCATCATGAGAGTACTAGAACTGATTTATATATGTCTTAGCTGCACAGAAAAATAGCAAAACAATTGGTTCTCATTAGGTTTGGAAATAAAATGTTGTTAGTTTTTGCTCCCTACATTTTTTAAGTTCCAAAACTCAAAGGACTCTTTGTCAACTACCTCTTTTATTTTCCTTCCAAGTTTTTCATAGAACACTGGCTCCTCTTCCTTAGTTCTTTCAGTCAAGTACCTTTCATATCTCATTAGCAAATTCTGCCCAGTACAGTTAAATCAATTACCACTTCTTTTACTTAATAAAAAGTTTTCCTTTTTTTTTCTTCTTGGATCCACTGAGTCACAATCACGTTTAAGCCCTGTGAATCTGCTTTGATCTTGACTGTTGTTTCCTTGCAAACTTGGGAAATTTAAATTAAGCAAGGAGCAGAGGAATCTGGTCATTAATGCCATAAATACTAATTAGCATACTAATTCTTGATGAATACAATAGGAAGAAAGTTACAAATGTACTATTCTCTATGACAGTTTGATCAAATGGACATTTACCTTAAGCCAAAAATACCAGCTCTTTTGAAAAGCCAGTTGCAGTCTAAAAGCAGAATACCACACCATGTGCATAGCAATTGTCCAATGAGAAGTTCAAATGCTGTTTGCTAACCTTCACTGGAAAAAAAACCTCTCCCAAGAGGACATGGAAAGGTAGAGGATCAAAAAAAAACCCCAAAACTATAACCAAAATATAATAGCTATATATGGTACAGATACCACCTGTATAAGTTTAACAAACGTGGATGTAAAGCCAAAGGAAGTAGAAGTGGCCACTAAGACCACAGAATTGGATGAAGACACAGCCTGAAGACAGTGAATACTATGAAAAAATACTATCTAGTACGAGAAAACTAAAGGGAAATATAAGAGGAAGTCTTTTCTCTATATAAAAGAGTGAAGGATAAATGAGGCTCCATTAAGTTCACCAGTCTGTGTTAACATTAAGCAAGCTTAAGGTAAGCACTGGAATGGTATGAGGGAGCAAGAGCAGACAGCTACTGACAGTCTTGAGATAAAAAATGCAAATCTAGTTAGGAGAAATTCTAAAAAACTAGTTTTCAAGGGGAGGTGTGCAACACTTCCCCCTTCTCCTCACAGGATTGAGTGAGAAACCCCATGGAGACTACCTAGGTCAGGAAGCCTAGAGAGAGTAGATACTGGAGTCATCCAACAAAAAAAGCTTGCAAAAGCCACAGGGAAATGGAAATAGTGCAAGCTGTAAGGGTTCTTCAAATGGCAACAGCTGGACCATACCCCAGGGTAAACACTATTAATGCTTAAGGGCCCTAAAAATGGTATGGGATAAGGCCTAAAAGCAGGTAAAGATAAAAAGTAGTTGCAGGATACAGAACCTTGTCCAGGGAAGCAAATACCAAGAACAAGGGGGAGGCTGAACAGGACAAATATGATGTAATAGTCAGGTCATTATGTAGATCATAGATCAGAAAATCAAAATATTCTCCTATGAGCACAAAAACTTGAAACCGCTTAAAAAATTCTGTCACACACACCCAAATTCCCCACAGAAAGTTTCACTCTGGCATTTCCAATGCCAAATTAATTTTTCCTGTATCAAATGAGCTCCCTCTGTCACAAAAGCTTTGAGATCTATGAAAGATCTAGGTACAGCAAACAAGACTTCATCTTCTGAAATTCACGTTCACCTCACTTGTAATGATGTCCAACTTGTTTGTTTTACCTTTATAAACTGATGGAAGAGTAAATTTAATTCTGAAACAGACCATTGATCTCCTCAGCAGCTGAACCACTAGCAGGAAAAACAGGAAACAGCTGGTCAAAGCTAAAGTGTGATGAGAAATGTATTCATAATAAAATAATTTAAAAAAAAAGGCAAGAGATTTTTAAAAAAACTCTAACTCGCTCTTCATTTATAAAGGCAAGATCCAATCTACTCAATCACAAAGAAACACTGTGTAAGCTAAAGTAAATATACAATGATTCACAAATGCCTGCTGAAGATTAGAATTACAGAATGTTGTTCCACAAAAGCATTCAAATTATTATAGACCATCTGCAATCCATTGGTTGAAGGAAAAAAAAAAAAAATCAATCTATTTCTAGACTGCCAGAGAATAAGAAAATCAATACACTGTTTTAAATATGGTCTCTGTTATATTTCATGCTTGTTGATAAACTTTATCTACAGCCTCAACCTGTAGAGTGACTTGGTGTTAAAAGACCAAAGCCTCCTTTATGCTGATGGAAAAAAATCACTAAATGACAATGAAACATTCACACAGCAAAAGATTTTGCACTCCTGTAGTTCTCCCTGATAGTATTTTAAGTAAGGTATTTTTTAAAAGGACACGTAGGTGAGCCAGAATACAGGTTAAATTCATAAATTTAAATATTTTGAATGTTCATTAAATCATATTTCTTCCCTTTAAAAGATATACATTTACATTGAGACACACAAGCCATCTAGTACAATTCCTAGATTGCAAATGACAGACAGGTAAGTCCAATGTTATGGTTCCCATGGCAACCATAATGTACTCACATGAAGTATATTTTCTTACATATGCAGAGGGTCAGAACTGTAACAGCAAAAGTGTGTAGCATGATTCTCTAAGTCTGCAAATTTACCCGAGATAAATTCTTCATTTAAAACAGAGAAGACTGATGAGTTTTCTCAGAGGTCTTTTTCTTGATCCAACTCAGTCATATTTAGAGCAACTCTCCACAGGTCCGATACATTCTTGTGTTTTTGCTGAAAGATGAGACTATTCAGAATTATCATTCAGACCTTTGTTCAGCCTAGAATTACTTCAGTGTTCATTTTTAAATGCAAACTCATTTTTTTAAATAGCCCTTTTTTCTGTACTTTTATGCATAGAACTCTAAAATTACCTAATATTAACAACTGGAACTGGTGGGAAAAATGTTTTTCTTTTTTTTCCCCCCATTGGAAACCTAGGATATAGAAGATATATAGATATATATATCTCTTCTGCAGACTAGAGTGCAGCACACAATTACTAAGCCTGCTGAGATAAAACAAAATTTAGTCACAGCATATGGAGAGTATTTGGGAGAAATTTATCTTTTTCAAAACCTGAGTGAGCTCACTAACAACTAACTGCCTCTAGGTCTACAGAACAGATGAGATCATCACGCATTTGTAAAACAGCTAGGACAACAGATTCAAGTCCAGAAGAAGGGCTTCCAAGCAGTATGGTAATGCAAACTGTAAAGAACAGCATAAGTAACTGAAAGGTACTGAAGGAAGTTTACACATCAAGTTAGTGAATCCACCTGAATTATTTTACAATGCATTAAACATATTTATATAGACGATCTTTTTAGTTTAAAACTATAGTTTGAAAGCTGCTTAATACACATGTGGCATATGTATGTCTACTAAAATATTTTACGTAAAATTCTGTTTCCCATGTTGCCAATAGCTCCATTTTGCACATGCTCCTTTTTCTCCCTCCAATTACCACTATACTAATAGGATATTTTAAACAGATTACAATTTTACTAGGATTTCACTTATTCTCTAATTCTTGATGGGAGTTCCTAAATATTTTAAGAACTATGTAATACAAAATTACAGCATCTAATAGTACGTTGTTTGCTCAGTCAACACTTTACTAATAAAGGTCTGTAACTGTTGTGATTTCTTGAAAGCCATTTTTACAGGGTCAGGAGAATAAAATAAAAATAATCATGAAAAGCACATAAGAATCACTTTTAAATGTCTTTACAGACTCTCACATTACTTTACTATGGAATCAAAGACCATATGGTGGCAACAGTCAACAGCCATTCAGTCACTGGAAAACATGGCGGGGGGCAGGGAAGAAAGAAAAAGAAAAATCTTCTATTTTCACAAGTTCATTAGATTATTCACAATCTTGAAACACATTCACGTCATGATTTCAAGATAAAGTCAGACTTTTTCTTTACTGTTTCATGTTTCCATACTAAGTCAGCAAACTTATCTGTAGGTGATTTTTTAGTAATTGCTACACTAAAGAAATCTTAAATTTACAATAAGAATTGTCATTTCAGAGATAAGAACTCTTCTGAACTTCATACAAACATGAAGACAAGAATATTGTCTCTAAAGTAAAAATTTAAAGTAAGAGTCATCACAAGCCAATTCAACATATTTTCACTCTTGTACTCAGCTAGGCAATTAATGAGTGCATCTCAAAAGTGAGTCTTCAATCTCAGTTCAAAAATTATTTTATTTGTTTTCAGTTCAAAATATTTTTAAAATGGTTACTGTCGCAATTTGCAGGACAATATAAGCACTGTCTGATACATGTGGTTTGCAGGTAAGGAACAGTTTCTCACTATACAATTTTCTCATGAAGTTATTAGAACATAAAAAAAAAAAAGAAGTGGTTATAAATGCCAGGACTGAAAGTTGATGTTTCCAGTGCTGCCCCACTTCTGCCATTCCCGCTGAAAGCAGAATGCTGCCACACTGCCCTGAGTCATGCTGGCTGCAACTGCTGCGCTGATGTCATAAACTTTGGTTGGTGTGGGAGCACCCTCAAAGCTCTCCTGTCCCTTGATACTCCAGCTCATATGTACTTGGACAGTACCTAACAGCTGTATTATGCTCAATTGTTATTCTGTTTTTTTAAGCTGTCACCAGTCTGTATTTTCAAGCAAAATTCTTCATGACCAGAGGCTCATAACCATACTACATGAAATCACTTTTCACAAATAAAGAAAACCAAGTAGCCTCCTATCTCATGGAAAATGTCTTAAATATTGTGCAAGTATCATTTTACAGTAGAGGGCTTTCCTGTAAGTCCTCCTTGAAATTTCATGCTGAAGAGCTAGATGCCTACCAATTATTGTCAATCCAAGCTTATTCCTTTTTAGAAAGCTTCTTTTCAAATGATCCTGAAAGGCTGTAGAAAAGTATGACAAATTAAATGTATATGAAATCTCAAAAATTTAGATTTTAATTATTCACTCACCAATGAAGTGATCTTTACACAGTACAGCTTTTATTCACTCATATGAGAAAAAACAACCCAAACTTTTCAACAGTTAATTTAGGTAATGGAGATAACTTGGTTTCAACTGAAAAAGAATTTAGAAGAGTGTCCAACTCTAACACTCTAAAATGAACTCTTTAATGTGCTGCAGGCAGATTTCCTGAAACAGATCTTCATGCTTCTTTACAGTTAATGAACAGTCACTAGAAGGAAAGTCAGAAAATGTGGAAAAACTGAAGGCATAATATATTGCTCTTGCCAAGACTCCCACACTATTGGCTCTAAATACTGAAGTGTGCTCACAGCTAAAACTTATTGTTCATAATTTGGCCCAAAACTGTTAAAGCTACAAGGCAACTACAAAATAATACAAAATATCAAGAGATTCATCTTTATCACATATTATGGTAGTAAAACTGACTACTTCTACAGAGGGTAAATTTTCTACTTTTAAAGCTAGTCTTTAAAACTGTAGAAACTCAACCTAAAGCCAATATAAGTATAGAGCTTCATTTAGCAAAGTTGAATTTATTTTTATAGCATTTACTGAAGGGAAAACATAATTTCATGCTTATTTGGCTTCTCTTTTGCTTCCCTGATTTTTTTTCCAAATAGGCAATTTTTCTCAAGAACTTTTTTTCTTTAAAACAGAAGACTGCAACTCTTATTAAACAAAAAAAAAAAAAAAAAAAGAAAAGAAATACAGGGTCCAGGTAGAACAAAACCCAGCTCATTCATACCTACTAACTACTTTAACTCATGAATATGAAACCTCTTGTAATCCTTACAGGGTAACATTAGTAAAAGGCAAAATACCCATGCAGTCAGATTAAAAATTATTGTTAGAGTAAGGGAGAATCCCAACCTCTCACACATTATTTGCTTTATGTATTTTTTCCTGTAAACTCCTTTCAGCATGTTGGATTAGAAATTTCATATCAAAAATGGAAAAACAAAAAAAAATCTCAAACCTCCAAATCTGCCTGTAATAGACAATATAGAAGCCAAACTGTTTTTGTTGGCTTTTTGGTTTGTTTTTTTGGTTTTGTTTTTAATAAAAGTACAAGTACAGCATAAACTTTATCATAAAGAACAGTGTTCCATTTTAGGTATGCATGAGAAATAGAAGGGAAGAGAGAAGAGGTCCATTTAGAGAAGTCCATCTTTTAAATATGGAGCAAGAAGGAAAAATCTGTGGGAAAACCACATAATCCTAACAGAAAGATGACATGACAACAAATCTAGACCTGAAATTCCTAGAGAACCAAAATGTAAAGTCTGTAAGAATTCCAATTTTTAGACTGCTTTTGGTGGGTTTTGAATCTCACAGATTTTGGCAGAGTAACTTTATTAATAAGGCTCCTATTGCCAGGTGACTTCATGGGGCCACTCCAACAAGCTTTGTGTTTCTTCTACTAAACTAGGCCATCTGAGTAAAATGCAGATACACAAGGATTCTTATGCTTATTATTATTATGATTATGATTATCATGAGCACAGAGGGTAAGTCAGATGCTTGTTTTGTTTCACTTAAGAATCAACATAGGCCCCTTCATTATATAAATTATGTTTTGAATACACTGGAAAAGCGTAACTTCTAAGATACTACTAGATAATGAAAGAGGGTTATACTATTCATTCTGAGAAAATACTGACAATACAAGGTTACAATTAACCAATCACCTGAAAAAAAATCAACAAAAAAATGTTCTTCTGAACATACAGCATTACTAACACTTCCTTTGTTCATAAACATGTGCTAGCATTCAATGTAAAGTGCTCCTGTACTTAGTCAGCACAGCTGGCTGCCACAACAGTCAAAGCAGATGTTATTTCCCTGACTGACAGTAAAATACTCAACCTATCTATGTTTTCAGAAATGCCAGAAAAACATGCAGAATAAATATATACATCTGATTGGAGGGCTGCAGGGAGAGGAAATTGAGCTTTCTATGGGATCATAATTAAAATTAATGTTTATATTTCTTTAAAATGTTTAAAATTTCTTTACAGAAAGGGTGGTTAGGCATTGGAATGGGTTGCCCAGGAAGGTGGTTGAGTCCCCATCCTTGGAAGTGTTTAAAAATCATATGGATGTGGTACTGGGGGACATGGTTTAGGGACCCTGGCAGTGTAGAGTTAACGGTTGGACATGATGATCTTAAAGGTCTCTTCCAACCAATTGATTATATGAGTCCATTAATTACAAAATATTCATTTTAATTCTGAATGCATTCAGATTTAATAATCAGTTCTAGAGCAAAAAAGAAAAAAAATGCAGATACTATTAAACAGAAAACTACTTCTGCCTGGCTCTGCGTATTTAAAAATATTATCCAAGATGACTATTTTAGATATCACATTAATAAAATAGATTTTTTTACCTCCAAATCCTTTTTCTCTCCTTGACCCTTTGTTAACAGATGCCACCAAAAACCTATAGCTCAATTTTATGAAAATAAATAAATCATCATACAAGATTCCTTACATCAGCCATGCATAGCCAAACCCCCTTGCATTACATTGATTTTACACATGAATCATAGAAACACTATGGGCATAACATGTAAAAAAACCCTAATGCTAATAAATGCTAAACTGCTATACCAAATCATTAATTATGAAAGACTCCTACAAGATAAATCTGTAATGAAATCATCATTCTGTATGGAAATATAGATATGGGGGCAATTTTAAAAATTGTTATTTATTACTGTTTGGCATTTCAGTATCAGCAGCTATGAAGAGCAGAAGATATATCAATGTGTTTACTTCTATCCAAGCAGTTAAGCAAGCCAACAGAATTCTTGATTATTAAATCTCAAACTACTGGCAAAAGGAATGTAATGACACAGCAAAGATGGTACTGATGCCTACAAAATAAGCTTAACTACATAATTTAGCTATTATACTAAATATATTATATGTATGTATAATTTCACATATTTTCTACATAATTCAAAGCCTCAGTACCACTTTCCTATGTAGAAAAAGAGAAAAAATATTCAGCAATCCAGCAGTGCAGTGCTTTTCCTTTATTAGCACTAGAATTTTTATGTAAGGGATATGCACAAATAAGACCCACATTTTCCTACTTAAAACATAAAGGTCTCTATTGTTCCATGTTACACCAGTACTGCTATGAAAACTTAATTTCTCCAACTTTTTTTTCCCCTTGAAGAACAGAACTACTGTTCACTTAGCCATTCCAAACAGAATGCATGCTCAAAGGGTGAGATAAGGGGAAAGAAAGAACAAATTACCACATTCATTTACTACTTTCTCCTTCTGCCTTTGAATATTAGCATGAAAGCTTCCTACATATGCTCATAATTCATTATTTTAACCCAATATATATGTTCAAAAGGTCCATGCATTTGTCACATCCACTGAGTTCATTTCTGTCTTTGTGTAAAAAACATCTATAAAGCTTAATAATACATGCCATAAACACATGGAAATATGATTGAAGAAGTAGCATTTGACACTGATAGAAAAATAATGCTAAGAATGCTCAATGCATATTATACATAAAGAGATTAAATACAGAGGTTGATAATAAGAAAAAAAATGTAGCCAGCATTTGGAAAAAGACAGAATCATTCAGTTTCAAGTTTTTTTCTGAATATGAGAAAACATTCTGTGCATTGTAATTATGCAGAGTTCTTCATTGTTCTTGTTAACCTTTTGTTCATTTCTAGAAATAATTTTTCCTATTTAAATATTTTTTCTATGAGTACTTAGTACATTTCTAAGTTTCAGATGTACTAAAAAAAAAACAAACCTTCAAATTAAAGCTCCAAAATGCTATACATTCAGTATTATGCAGCAGCAGTAGAAAGTGAAATAGGCATCCATGTTAAAAGCTAAGTAACTCCAGTCAAATTGGAAATCCCCAGTGAAGAAACCTAAACACATCTTTCCCTCTTCATACCTATATAAATGAAAATTACACCAGACCTCAGCTACAAAACATTCTCTCTTCTCCCCCTACAAAAAGCTTATAATGATAACACAGATGTACTAAGTAGATACCACGCCAGGTAAATGGCTCGTATTTATCCCTTCATGGGAGCGTGGCCATGCAGGGCACATCCTGTACCAGAAGTTATACTCCCACTGACTGGGATAGTGAGCATCACAGGAAAGAACAGCACCACAAAGCTTTACCATTTGGTACAAAAACGTGACATAAACATGTTCATAGGACTCTTCAATCAACTATTTAAATAGAAAAATTTTAAGGATGTTACTGGAGGCCACAACTGTCTGAGCCACCAAGTCCACTCTTCTGTCATCACTGACAAAATTTCATATAATACATTTCATCAATTTTACTGCTGATCATTACTGGTGATCCTGAAGTCTTTTCCAACCTAAATAATTCTATGAGTCTATATAAGTAGATGCATTTTCCTCCATTCCAGTTCTACTGAAAGTTGTTGCAGAGTCTGAGCACAAACTGCTAGAAATTTATTCTTCTTTTCAAACTACATCTATTCAGAACCAGTTTGTGAACATAGCTTATCTGACCACACTCTTCTTTAGCTTGGTTAATTTCCCCTCCCTAGAGCTTACTTAGACATTTTAACAAAGAAAAATCACAGCTCCTTTTTTTTCACTAAGCTCAGTAAACCTCTCTTCTCTTACTCTTCTTGAGTATCATTTTCTGGGATCATCTCGATGGCCTTTCTTCCTCAGTAGTCACATCTCAGATGAACACTTGAGAACCAGTGGTCAAAATCTTCTACAGATCCCTCTGACAACCATTTAATTTATACCACCACAGAAAATATTCTTACTGCTTAAAATAAGTTATTAAGGACATTCTATGTCATCTACATAATAATAATTTACGCATTCATTATTTCATTCTAAACTCATATTTTTTTTTGTATTATGTAACTTAAGAGAATATAAATATACATTACTCAACTATTAATTTTTCAAAAATTACTTGCAAGTGTAGAAGCATTATAAATATCTGTAACTTGGGGAAAATAATATGCTTTCTTTTTTAGAGCAACAAAATTTATGATTGTGATCTAATACTACCACTTACCATTTTATACTATTTAATCCTTTAAATAATTGCATCGTTAATATAGGCATAATACATTTATGTCATATATATTCAACTATGTATATATACACTATATAAATACATCTGTTTTAAATGTCTATATATAAATGTCTATTACGT
>JAOEGS010010182.1:0-11980 GCA_025447755.1 Corythornis vintsioides
TCCCTGCTCACTGCAGGGGGGCTGCACTAGATGACTTTTGGAGGTCCCTTCCAGCCCTAAACATTCTATGATTCTATTGATAAGCACAACAAATGCCTATTTTGAGGAGCTGGTGGGGCCTTTTCCCCCCTCCTCAGTGCACCATGGTAAATTCCCATTAACAAATGACAATGCTCAACATCAGGGTCAAACACAGTAACTGATGTAAAGTTCCACAAGTCACAACGCCACAGCACTGAAGCAGGATAGCACTGCCTACCTCGACCTTTCAGCTCTTCTTGTGAAGTTGCACAGAGTCCCCTGCTTTTTTCATCCTTCACGTTATCCATATCTGGTGAAAGCCAAAAGCACATTCAATAACACCATTTCCAAAATACTTGGGGAGCAAAACCCAGCAGTGCAGAGCCAGAGCAAAGCAGCCTACACTTCTTAAGGGCAGCCCCAGCCCCACTCGTATCAAACTGCATCGTGCTGCGGTGAAGTGCAAACTTAAGCTCTCATTCTGTTGCATCGAAAATCTGAGACCCAAACCCCGCTTTGTCAAGGCCGGTGGCTGTGCCTGCAGCGCGGACCCGTGTTTTCTTAGCCTCGCTGCAGGCTATCGGTGAACGGCAGGATCCCCCCCGGCGCTGCTCAGGAGGAAGCCCCGGGGGCCGCCGCACACGCCCCGCAGCCGCCGGGAGGGCTCTGAGGCTGAGGACAGGTGCCTCACGCTCCAACCCGCTCCGGTACCCCCCCGCCCGCGGCCGTACCCAGCCCCGCCGCCCAGCTACAGTTCCCGCTGCTCGGGTCGGGCCGCCGGCCGCCGCACGGGCGCCTCCAGGCCCGCACCGCCATTTCCCGGAGAAACAGCAGCTCTCACCCGCACCCCGCGGCCAGGTCCGGCGCGGCGGCTCGTAGAACCCTCCCGCCGTGCCCGAGCCACCCCGGGATTGCGGGGACAGCAGCTGCGGCTCCGACCGCCTCCCCACCGAGGCGCTCACCGAAGGGCGGCCCAGGCTCCTCCGCGCACGGCTGGCGACCCGGAAGGGCTGCGCTCTTCCTGCCCGCGGAGCCGGCGGGGCGGGTGAGCGGCTTCCATCTCCTGCTGCGGCAGTCAGCGTGGCGACAGCTGGGAGCTGAAGGCTTTTACGGACCTTCGGCCTTCCCTGCCCTCGGGTGGGCGCTTGGGGCGAAAGCTCCGGGCCTTCCATCGCGCGGCCACGTCAAGGGCATCCACCGGCCGGCGTCGTCCCAGAGCCCTTGGGTCCCGCACGGTGCTGCCGCCTCGGCCGGGTGCCTTCGGCGGGAGCGTGGGCGCTGGCTTTGGCGGATGCGCGCTTGGACTCCTACCTGACCCGTACGCTGAACCTGAACGGGTGTTGGGAAGCCTTATGCTGAACCTCGCCTGCAACGGAAGCAAAAGTTATTCCGTTCAGAAACTTGACAGTCCTGCCACAGGAACCAGTTTCTGAAACAAGACCTGGCTGTGCTTCCCAGGATCCGCAGGGTATCTTCTCCTCCCAGCCTTTCTCACCACACTGCGTACCCTGCCAGGGCAGTATGGGCCGTTGCCTTTGCCAGGTGCCACCCCACTGTTCAGCTCTGCAGTTAGCCCCCATGGGCTGCAGCCCAGCGCCTGGACTTCCCACAGCTCCCAAACAGCTCTGGGGGAGCCTTGTCCAGCAGTGGCTCCTGCAACAGAGAATCCTCCCCAGCTCAAGCGTCCTTTGCAGTCTTGTTACTGTGCACCAGTGCATGGGCACAAGCCTTCTGCGTGGCTTTTACCTGCACACTCACAGATGCGAGTGAAGCAGAGTGGCTATAAACTAACAAAGGTGAAGGGACCTCACATCCTGCCCCAGGACCTCATTTCCCACTCCCTCTCCCAGTGTGAAGGTTGTTCTCAGTACACTGCTGAGGCTGACCCATCAGCTTCACCCTACCTGCTGTATTTAAAGAGCTGGGACACACTGGCACTGAGTGTGTGTTTGAGCTTTCACAGAAGACTGCAAACATTTTTTTCCCAAGCTGGTTTCCAATGCCTTGGTCTTAACTGTGCCGTGTTTTCCAGTCCCAGTTTTAAAATATCATGTTCTCAAACATCAAATAATCATGGGATACTGAAACAATTCCTGTTAGTGGCCTGTACTGGAACAAATCCAACCTCAGCTGAACTCAAACTTGCTCCAAACAGAAATAACTTCCAGGTTCAATTCTGATGGATCCTCAGACCTCACAGATCTTCATTGGATCTAGCTTAGCTTAGAAATTACCAAACCTCTATGCACAGTGGCTTTACAATATTAAACTATAAACCAACATATCTACAAAGCATATTGATTCTTAACCTACAGCAGCATCAGGGTTTTTTTCTGGATTGGAAACAAAGTTTGGGGTGCAAATATCCAGTACCCCCAATCCTTCTAAAAAAGTCTGCTTAAATCCAGCCAAAAGGAGTGTACACCACACTAATTCCAGAAGGATTGTTAACATTGTTTATTCTTACATTTGTTTATCTATACAGTGATGACATTTGGCTAGAAAAATGCCTGTGTCATAGTAAGAGATATTCAAGCAACTACAAATTGTCAATAAATACATTAAAAACATACTGTATGCTGTTGTAGAAATACCTTATGCTTTTTTGGTTACTTGTCCAGTATATTACTGAAAAAGTTTTTTGGTGTTTTTCATGCAACAACAAAATTCTTCCCGACAATTCATGCCATACAACATTTTTTTTTTCTTTGTTAGGAATGGGATGAAATTTAAAATCCTGTTTACAAGTAGTAAAAATCACTGAAAACACTAACAGAAATTTCTCAATTGTAATAAAAAGAACCAATTGAAAGGTTGTCTTTAAAAAAATTCATTTTCTCAACTAATTCTTTATAAAACAGGCAGTATTTCAAAAGGGATGTTTCCATCACCCAGGATGAATCATTTGTGCTTCAAAATTTAAAAAAGAATATTCGTGGCAAAAACCTAAACCCAACTGGTAGGTAGAGGAGAGGAGAGGAGAGATTGCAGCGTGGACTTGCTAAAAACAAACATGCTTTCCAAATCTATCCAGGAACACACTAAACACCCACGTCACTATGCCATCACCTACTCTAACAATTAGAAATGGAGTTGTAATAATACTTAATTATTTTCATGCTCTAAATTCTTCACAGACATTTAAATAGTCCCAACGCTTCTGCAAGTATTATTATTCCCATTTGAGGCTTGGGGCAGTGGAGGCAGAGAGGGCTGGGAATGTGCCAGGCTACAGATCACATCCCCATCCCTCCTGCCTCCCTCGATTGTCCACGTTCTTCATCACTTTCTGTATTTTGCACTCAAGGTACTGAAGATTTAGATGACAAATAGATGACAAATATTAAAGTAATAATCAACACGAAGTCTTCTGAGGCTTGGGACAGATGCCCTAGAATGCCACACCATTTTCAAAACAACCTTGCTCTTTCTGTAACAAGGTGCTAGGGACATGAGGCCTAATTCTCTCTATTGTACAGACAAAATGACTCTTGAAGTCAGTCATAGCTGTACAAAAGAATAAGATCTCCCCATCTAGCTGTCCCTGGGAACACAGAAAGCCTCTACAGTGGCCTGGTACATCCTGATGTCATACAAGCAGAAGGACATGAAATGAAGATTTCAGATGTGCTAACTCACTGTAAGGTACAGATAACTAAGGTCTCTTCCCTCATGCCCCTGAAACTGAAAATAGTTGTGTCTGAATTATGTCCTAGGAGCCTTGTGGAAAAGTGAGTGCCTAGCAATGAGATTGCAGACATAAAATACAGTATTTTGCCTTCACCTTAGTATTGTATTGTTTCCTTCTGCAGAGAAAGGATATCTTTGATTTTGACACATTTGCTCTTGAATTTTCTACCTTATGCCTTTCAATATGTGCCCTGTTTTGATTTTTAACCTTCCTAGTTTACTCTTATCCTAAACCGAGCCTGCTTTTTTCTGTCTCTTGACAAACTCTGAGCTTGCCAGTGGACTGCAAGAGCAATGGATAACGTTGTGGTGTTTCACTACCTGATCAGAGAGAGATAGCAGAGACACAAAATTCTGTCACTTGTAATAACAAAATGACCAAGTGTGCAAAATTACATCCCTCTTACAGGCACCCAAAAGGCTTTTAAAAGGCACGTGTGTTCTTTGTCAC
The DNA here is from genome assembly GCA_025447755.1 of Corythornis vintsioides. NCBI lineage: Eukaryota > Metazoa > Chordata > Aves > Coraciiformes > Alcedinidae > Corythornis > Corythornis vintsioides. Next base: position 4,163 of record JAOEGS010010182.1, read on the forward strand.
TTGTTCCTCAGTGCCTGATCTTGGTAGTCTTAGTGTGTCTCCAATAAACCCTGTACAATGCACGTGTTCCATTGGATGGAACTTGGAATAAAAATTGAGACATTCAGTTGTCCCTCTTAGTTAGTGGTCATTACTCAGCAGCTGTCTCACCTTTTAACAAATGCTAGATCTGCATTACCTGGGAGAACTGGGTTCTTACAGCAGCCTCAATCCCTAGTCCATTTTCCTCCTCCTTTCCCAAACACCCCCATTTCTAGCAGAGGGGAACAGTGCATTTTATGTGGGCTTTTCCCAAGTGGATATCCAAAGCTCTTTCTGCCTTCTGTAGAGCTGGTAGGCCAGAAGACATCTCTTTTGTGCAGATGTGGGATCAAAAGTACAGTAGTTTTACCCTGCTTCTTCCAGCAGCACAGTCAAGAGCTGGCAGGCTGGCTGAGTACCCTGCTTTTGGCTGTGTCCTGAGAGGTGAGAAGCACCTGCAGCTTCTTTTGACTTCAGATGGGGACTGTGAATGTTTACCACCAATGGAAATCAGTCCCAAGGCACTAGGCAGGAATGGAAAGGCCATGACAAAAGCTATTGTGACCTGGGGGTACTCTAAACAGCTGAAATACCAGGCTAGAAAAGTGAGACATTGACATCTTCCTCTGGGATTTCTGGAAAAAAAAAAACAAAACAACCAAATAAAGAAGATACAAGATCCCAGCCAAATGTTTTCCCACCTGACTGAAACCATTCTATCTGCTTCAAAAATCCAGGAGATGGAGGGATCAAGATACATAGTAATTCACATGTGATAATGTGGAAGTGTTTCAATGTCAGATAGGTGAAATGCACCTGCATTCTTGAACATGGCTTCAGTTCTTTGTGAGGGATGGGAGCCCACAGGCCTGCTTGGGCTCCAGGGGCCTTACTGGAGGAGTTTCATTTCCAAATGCCAGTCTTGTGATGGGAGCCAAGCATTCCTCTCAGCCTGGACCAAGCCAAGTCTGGATTGGATGCATGCTCACATCAAAATGGACTTCTAGCTGCCTTAAAAAAAAATGCAGTCTTGAAAAAAGGTTAAAAAAGGAAAGTCTGATGCTTTGGCAATTAATTATCTGTTATGCAGTCCAAAAGCCTTGAAACATTATCAGTAGCTTGACTAGTGCCAATTCACTCTTGCATGGCTGGTAGTCACCAAGAAAGCATTTCTTAATGGTAAAAGCACTCACACTGATCGGGCAGGCTTGTCACAATTCCTCCAGATCAGTTAAATCCACGACCACCTTCAAGAACAGAGTGTCATCTCTGATGTAGGTGTTCTTCGTGTTCTCCAGGACAGTGTGTGGCACGAAGCGTGGACATCCAGAGGCGATATTCATTTCTCCATCTGGCCTTTTGAAACTGCTACTATTGGGGTCAGCTCTAAAGACTTCCACGATGTGATTTTTTTTCCCGCTTTGGTCCAAAAGCATAAGCGTCACTTTTTGCTTGAAAGGCCACAGTAGCAGCGAGTCAAACTCTCCTCTCATCACCACAAAGTAGAGAGAGACATGTGTTCCCTTTCCTGAGCCATCCCCGTTCAGGTAGGCTCTTGCACAGAGCCTGTACCCGCAGCGGCTGGTGTAAAAGGGCTGACTGAATATGGAGAGGACACGGCCTTCCACTGCTTCTTTTTTCTTCATCTTATAGTCTGTGATTTTCCAGATTAATTTCCCGTTGTAGCATGTGCCTTCCAAAAGCTTAAATCTTTCTTCATTTTTATTGAGCTGTGCTTTGTGAATATTGATCTGGAGATCGTGTTTGCTGGATTGACCTTCCAAAACAACTTGTGGGGGAAGAAAGAAAATTGTAAAAAGAAATTGAGAGAAATATTTGTTGAAATAAAACTGTTAGAGCACTGGATACAAAGAGAACCAGACTCAAGCTGACAATACTGAACTACTCAATCCTGTGTACAGGCTGTTAACTGGTGTTACTACACCTGTTTAATTGTAATTGTGGCTTGTAGTTGAATAAAGAAAATCAGCAGCTACAAAACAGATTTTTTGCCTGACTATGGACGGTACCACTGCCTCCATCAAAGGGCACCAGCCTGACCAAGGCCAGCTCTCTGGCCCAGCAGTGCTACAGGAGTTCAGGAGACATTGTGAAGTAGGGGAAAGTGGGATGATGCAGCATGCACCACCACAGCTTGGGCTGAGGAATTGAAAAGAAAAAAGCCCTTTCTGGCCAAGAGCTAGTGGCAGAGCCTCTACTTAGCCACCAGTAAATCAGCAAAAACCCCACACCCATGCAGAAAAGAACTAAAAGTCCCAACGCACCCAAGCGCTGATCATAGGTCTCCATCAGGGCAATCTTCTGTTTTACATTTTCAATTGTGTCAAACAGGGGTCGCAGGTCTAATTTGCTTTGTTGCTGGTTTGCCATCTGGATTAGCTGTTTCACTTGCGATTCCAGGCGTGCAGACTTATCCAAGTGACTGGCCAGAGCCTTCCCAGTTCATGCCATTGGAAGAAGGTGGAAGCAGAGACATTCATAAAATCAGCCATTTAATTTGAAATAAGATAAAGAAGCCTTCGGTGTGTCAGCAATATCAACTATATGGTTTTCAGAGGGATTTGGACAGGTTAGATTGATGGGCCAAGGCCAATTGTATGAGGTACAATAAGGCCAAGTGCCGGGTCCTGCATCTTGGTCACAGCAACCCCCTGCAGCTCTACAGGCTTGAGGATGAGTGGCTGGAAAGCTGCCCAGCAGAAAAGGACCTGGGGGTCCTGGTAGACACCCAGCTGAACATGAGCCAGCAGTGTGCCCAGGTGGCCAAGAAGGCCAACAGGATCCAGGCTTGTGTAAGGAATAGCGTGGCCAGCAGGAGAAGGGCAGTGATCGTGCCCTTGTACTTGGCCCTTGCGAGGCCTCATCTCAAGTGCTGTGTTCAGTTCTGGACCCCTCATTATAGGAAAGACATTGAGGTGCTGGAACATGTCCAGAGGAGCTACCAAGCTCGTGAGGGGCTTAGAGAACAAGTTGTATGAGGAGAGGCTGAGGGAGACGGGCATGTTTAGTTTGGAGAAGAGGCTGAGGGGGCACCTCACTGCCCTCTACAACTACCTGAAAGGAGGTTGTAGAGAGGTGGGTGAGGCCTCTTCTCCTTAGTGACTAATGACAGAACCAGGGGAAATGGGTTGAAGTTGCAGAAATGGGAGTTAAGTTAGATATTAGGAAGAAATTATTTACAGAGAGAGTGGTGAGGCCCTGGAACAGCCTGCCTAGGGAGGTGGTTGAATCACCAGCTCTGGAGGTATTTAAGAAACAAGTTAACAAGGTGCTTTAGGACATGCTCTAAGGGCAGGAATGTGTTTGGTGTGGGGTTTTTGGTTTAGGGTTTTTTGTTTGTTTGTGGGGTTTTTTAAATGTTTTTTTGTTTATTTCCTTGTTTTTTTCTTCTAATGGTTGGGTATTTAGGTGTTTTTTGTTCTTGTAGGTATGGTTGGACTCGGTGATCTAGGAGGTCCTTTCCAACCTTGATTACTCTGTGATTCTGTGCATTCAAAAGTACTCTGCCTACTTAGGAATGCATCCAAATGCTCCTTCATAATTAATTCAGCATTTATTGACTGAGAAGCCACCCCTTACTAAGATCCATTAGCTCTGCATTACTTCATTCAACTGATTATTCAAATTTACACTTGCCTATTTGCTATGGGGATCTGGTGATGGGGATTTATACAGTGCTAATTGCCCAGATCAGATATCCAAACCTCTTTATTGGCTAAAAGAAAAAGACAATACTGTATTGTAAAAAAAAAGAAAAAAAGAAAAAAAAAGAAGGGCTTGTGAAGTGTCTGGGAAATTTCTTATTGCCCTGCTATTGCTGACAACTATTACTGGATAAATATATTTCAGGATGCAATGAAAGAATTGGCAAAGGAAGTAAAATCAATGTCTCACCTGCGTGCTTACCATCAAGTTGCTATTTTTACCAAACAGTTGTGTAAACTGTCTGAATTCTTTCTCACATTTTTTAATGGCCTCTGCTAGCTGCTGAATTTTAATCTCTTTACATTCCAAGCTCTTATACAGGTCAGATATCTATGGATGGAAGAAAACAGAGTGAAAATGCTATGGTGCATTAAAATATACAGTGATTGGATTAAAACATATGTGAGGACATAGAAGAAAGTGGAAAAGTTTGCAGTGCAAAACCTCTAACTTACTTAATTTGCAATACTTAAATATTATTACTTAATTTACGCTACTTAATTTGCAATTTGTGGATAAGCACTGGCATGAACTGAACATAAGGTAATAATACTCTTTAATAGATCTGTGTGGCAACCAATGCAAAGAGACTCGTATCTCATCCCCATCATGATTTATTTGGCTCTATAGTTTTGTTTTTCTTCTACTGAAGTCTAACCTGTGAAAGAGGTGAATCAATGAGGGATACTAACTCCAAGACCAAGCTGTAGCTTTCTTCTCCTTTGGGAAGGGAGGGGGGTTAAAAGAGAGCATCTGTTGTTGGTCTAATGGGCTGCCCTGACCCTAAATCATGACAGTATCTAATTAACTAACTTCATTGGAAGAGATTATTCTGACTTCTGAGGTGTGCAAAGACCATAAAAACAGTCTTAAAAAATGTACCTGAGTTAAACCAGGCAACAAATGTAGAATCTTATACTCCAACCAGCCAAGAGCCACTGAAGAGTGCTCATTAAATATGACTTACCTGTTCTTCCAGCCGGGAGTTCTTGTCTAAAATCTGCAGCATGTGTTCCCTCAGGGCACTGTTTTCATGTTCAGCAAGTTTCCCTCGTTTAACCTTAGTGAGGCAAGGGGGAAAGTGAAAAAAATAAAATAAAAAATGAGATACACAGATTTTTGAAGCTTTTTTTGAAGTAAAAAATGTATTGATGCAAGTATTTAAAATGTCTCCTCTGTGCTTTGGAAGGGAGGGAATGGCAGTCCCGATTCTCTAGTATAGCATCTTAGCCAATACTAGAAAGGGTTGTGAAAGAACCAAAATTGGTTATTTTGATTAATTTCCCTGCTTGGTTTGGGAGACAAATTCCAGTCCCAGTATAAAGAAGACCTATAAAACAGTACCTTTACAAGACAGCCATACTGCTTATACGGGCAGTCCACCTCTGCCTCAGGGCACACTGTGTGGTGCTTGTCAATCTGTGTATTAACAAGGAAACTTGTCATGAAATAAATATCAAGTACTTTGGCTCACTGATAAATCTGAATGCCTGCATAAAGGGTGAATAAAGGTCAATGGCATGACATCACTGATCAAAGAAACAGGAAAACAAGTATTTGGAGTCAATAAGCAAGCCAGATATATGTCTATACTGCAAAATGCCAGTGATCTGCAGTGACCAAATACCTCACTTATAAGATGGGACATATATCCCTTTTAGGACCAAAGAAAATAGAGAAATGAAATTTCATTGCTATGGGCCAATGTGGTCTGCAATGTAATTTTCAGTTTTCATGCATGTGATCTGCTAAATCACAATATATGAAAAAAATATTAGTACCTCTTTTTTCATAATTATCTGTGAACAGTTTTGGAGGCAAGGCACAGGATAATCAGGACAGTCATTTTCTTCATGATTCTGGGTAAAAAAGAAGCAAAAAGAAGCAATGCTTTACATTCTTCTAAAGTGGTATACACAGATGAAAGCAACACAAAAAGTAATCCCAGACATACATGAGCAAATCACATATAACACTGTTGTTCATAAGACAGCAACAGTAACTGGTATTGTTTAAAGCACCTTTATTATATTTTCTCCTTCAGTTACTCAGCCAAATTTTGTTTCATATCTTGTTAAGCTTCACTGCAATGCTGGAGACTTGTCACTCAACAACACTGAGAGGAAATGTGTCTTGGATTCCCAGGGAATGCTTTACAATCTTACCTTTATGTTAATTAACATCACATATTCTTTACAGTACTGACACATTTCTTCTCGGAATTTACAGTGCTGGCTCAAATGCTCTTTCAAGTCTTTCCGAAGAATTTGATCACAACATCCATCATTAGTGCATTGGATGCTTTCAAACAAACACTGCTGAAGATGCTCCTGCAACACATAATAGCAAATTAAGTCCCAGAGTATTTTATTGCATCTACTCAACTCAACAAAAACATTCAGCAGCCTGGTAACAAAAAAAATCCAAATACTTTTTCCTCCATAAATTTTCTTCCTTTCCAAATTCAAAACTGAAGTGAACATGAAAATTTGGAGAGTGTTTTGTATGACTTCTACTTTTCACTTCATATACAGAAAAAAGGCCCAAATGACCAGTATGTCTTGGCAAGTTTTCTTGACTCAACCATCACATAGCACCTAAGCATATAGAAAGTATGTATAGATGCTGTGGGTATGCTTAAGCTACATAAAACAAATGGTTCTTATTAAACAAATAACCTAAGGCAAAGCTGGAACAAACTGACAGTCAGATTTGAGCTTAACATTTGTCACTTAGAATGTGTAATTAAGTCATAATTTTGTTAGTCAATCTTATAGTTAAGTAATAAACTTTGTATTTAAATCACATCATTATAAAAAGCTCTGAAGTCTGAAGACAACCACTGGAATTTAGCTTATCATAAATAAACAGAGTTCCCATGAAAATCAAAGGTGTCAAAATTTGATCAAGCAAACTAACCTGATATCGTCCCAGAATTATTTTTGAACTGCAGTCAGGAATGTTTTTGCAGAACACGTGCAAGTTGAGAACTTCTCTTTTACAGCAGTTGTCTTTAAATACCTGTAAAGGAAGCAAACCAGCCTTCATATGCACACACATAGAATGTTAGAATACAAAGAAGCAAAATATCACAACAAATCTTTAAAGTAGACAAGTGTAGACTCCGTAATTGCAAGTATTGTTCTCAATAATGAAGACTGAAAATGTATACTAAAAATAGAAATTAAAACATATATGATTTTTCTAATACACATGGGTTTTTTTTTTCCCCCATATAGTTAATCCACAGATGCTGTTCCACAGCCCTCAGGTTAGTAGATCAGAATCTATAGAACTGCTACCAGAGCCTGCCTGTATCTAGAAGAAACCAGCTGGAATTAACAAGCCACAAATGCCATAACAGCTCTGTCCATACTTCTCTGATGGTTGAGCAGTGCAGCACACCTTTGGGATGGAGACAGTGCTGAGATAACCCTTCTACAGGCACCACTCCCAGCTGGGCATGCAGAAGAAGCTTAAGCCCCCAGACAGTCTTATTTAGAGATCTTCCTATAAGGAGCATTATAAAACTGCTCACTGTTGCATTACTGCAATCAGAATTTACACCAAGTAGAAGATAATAAGAGAAAAACAAAAACCACATGGAAAGTTTGATTGCAATTTCCTATCAGCAATAGGATAGAGGGGAAAGATACATTTGATTTCACTGGAAAATTAATTCTGTCAGGACCAAGTATGTATCACACCTTCAAGCTATGGCATATAAATAAGGATGAATGAATTAATTTTAAAAACAAGAAACTAAAAAAACTCCAGCAGCTTGCAAATAAGAAGCATGAACTTGTTTTTTTTTTCCTCTAAAAGTTACTAAGAAGTAAATTAAGACTGCAGGCCTAATGATATATAATGGAAATAGATAAGGCAATAAATCATAACCAAGTCAAACCAAAGAAAGTCCAATGCAAAAGCTCCCCCAGAAAGACAGGGCATTAAAATATAAGTCAATAAACTCTGCCCTAAATAAAACAAACATCTGAAGATTAGTGAAGATTTGAAAATTGGTGAAGCTCTTCAACACTACAGGAAATATTAAGGACTAAAATTAAATAT
>JAOEGS010010183.1:0-10119 GCA_025447755.1 Corythornis vintsioides
TCCAGGCTAAAGAGCCCCAGCTCTCTCAGCCTCTCCTCAGCAGGGAGATCTCCACTCCTTTCAGCATCTTGGTGCCCCGCACTGGACTCTCTCCAGTAAATCTCTGTCTTTCCTGAACTGGGGTGCCCAAAACTGGACACCTTTGGAGGCCCTTTCCAACCCAACACACTCTGTGATTCTATGAAAAAGAAGGCAGCTTCAGGCTTTGGGTTGTAGCTTCAGACCCTGCTGTCAAGAAGGCTAAAATCTTGGTCACATATTAAAAATGTTACCTCTGCTATGTTAGAATTCTTCTTTCTCAGACAAAGGCAGATGGCTGAGGCAAAATCAACAGCAACCTCTTCCAGCAAGTGTCCTGCTTTCCTGTCCAGATATTTATGGCATATCTCCTTGGCAGCTTGCTTTTCAATAGTTTTTACTTTGGAGGATGAGCTTGCTTTTGCTATTTGAATTTCATCAGCAATCACATCTTTCTGTTCAAAGGGAAGAGGCACATTAGTGAAGGCAAAATTAACAGAAGCTTCTGTTTCTGAGTCACTGAGAAGCCTTGACATGTATTTGTTGTTATTGCTCCTTAATGGCTGGTTTATAGACCTAGAAGCTTTAAGAATCCCCATTCATGCAACTGCCAGAGAGGTTTGTGTTCACAGGAGGAAGTTTTCTCTGCATGGGGCTAATGTCAGCTTCACTAAAGCAGACCCAGCTCTTCTAGGTCTGTGCCCATTTACAGGCATGAAAAGTAATCACCACTGCACACAGCAGCATTCTGCCACAGGACTGTGCACACACTGTTCCAGAAACCTGGGACCCTTCTGAACCCATCTGAACACTGCTGGGCTGCCTGCAAATAGTAAAAAGAATACTACAGTTATTCCCTCCAAGGGCTGCACAAGGCAGCAGATGAGAGGAGCATGTCCCAACGAAGGAGCACAGGAGTCTGTTTCCCTGAGGACAGTGTTGGTGGCATCAGGGAGCCTGGCCAGTGCAGGTGCTGGTGAAAGCAGCCTGTGCAGGTCTAGGCACAGCTTGGGCACGTTGGCCAGGTGTAAATCCCAGACACTAGTGCAATACAGAAACTCCTGATAAATGTGATGATGAGCAGTGGCACTTACAGCCTACCCAGGTTTCCCCACACAGCTTGGCTCGTGCACCTCAAGCACAAAGCTTTATCTCTTAAGCAACCATGTATTTAAACACCACTTCTGGAGTATCTCCTGAATCAGCTCTCTTGAGTGGGGTATGTGAAACAGGAATGTTGTAAAACTCATTTTACAACAGCAACCCCAGTCACTCCTGTTGGTAATTCATTATTCCTGCTTTTTCTTACCAGATAAATAGGGTCTCTTCCTTCATCCAGTGCCTTAGCCCCTGTCAGTATCTCTGCTAAGACCTAGAAAATATATTTGAAAGATAAAGCAATTTGTTCAGAATTAATTCTGTTTTTTAAAATGAGTTTTGTAACTACAGAAATACTGAGTTGCCAGGACATTTTGAAATGATATTTTTACTTCACACGTTTTAACAATGCTAGATCTGGGCAATCTTTAGATCTACCTTCTGAGCCAACTCCATATGTTAGAGTTAGGTACAGCAGACATTGCTGAAACGAAGGGTGAGAAGAAAGTAATTCTACATCTAGATAAGAAATCACACTGAACAGGGTAGCATCTCATCTAAATGGAAACACCTGGAGACAGGTGACATCACAAGCTATCAATTATTTGAGTTCATGTTCCAAATGAACAGGTGACATCTGTAGCAGTTCATGTGGCAACTCTGCAAGGATTCTGAGAACCCCTCTGCAGTCTTTCTGCTACTCTTCTTTTGTAAACAATCAGCAGCAATGTTGTGGGGTTGGTTTTGTAACAGAAACAATGTCATTTCCGTGGTTCAAAAGACTGACCTCACTTTACCACAAACTGAGGTGTACTTGGAGTGTGAACATCATTTAAACCAGGATTTCAACACAAACAGTCAGCAACTACAACATGAAATTGCTATAAAAGCAGCTATATGAGGCACGTGCTCTTATATCCTTTTTCCCATCTAGAAGCACCAAACAAGGCAAGGGAACATGTCAATAAAGGCAACGTACCACACCAGAGCTGAATACATCCACTTTTTCTGTTAACTGCCCATGTCTGATAAAATCTTCTGGCAGGTAAGTGAGAGAAGCCTGTAGGACTTTGGTTTTCATCATGGCATATTCTGACTTCTTACCAGCAGAATACAGTCTCAGACCTGAATGCCCAAGCTTTGGTGTGAAGTTTTCATCCAACAAGACGTTTGAGCTGTGATAAAGAAAGACAATTCACATTGGTCAAGTAATTACTTTAACTTGAGGTAAAGAATTTCATTTTTACACGCTGAAAATTAAGTGCTGGAAGTTTGGCCTGCTGCATGTGAATGAAAGGATAAAGAAGGAGAGAAAGGGAGAGGAGGAAGAACAAGCACTCCAAAGAACATACTTCCATCATTTAGAACAGAGAGACAGGTTAAACGTAAACCAGCAACACCCTGCAGAGAGAGAGACTGCAGATGGCTTTCAAACCACATAAGCTCTCAGCCATTATAACTAAAGAAATCCTGCAGTTAACAGGCGACCAGGGAAGTGCAGATGTGCCAAACCTTTTGATATTGCCATGAAGGATTCCAGACTTATGTAAATACTCTACAGCTCGGAGGAGTCCTATCGAGATGCTAAGTCGCATCTCCCAGGCCAGTGGAGCAGAATCATTCTGCAAGGAAGTCAGGAAAAAAAAAAAGGTAATTTACACAACAAAAACCTGTCAGACATTAGTAGTTTTGAAAGCCAGAGACTTAGTTTTAATTCCAGTCAAAACTCCTGCTGAGATAAATCAGAAGTGTGGTGCAAGGCAGAAGGTGATGACTTCTGGGGGAAGAAGAAACCTATTTTTATGTATGTGCTGCACACTTTGCCTGGGCAGGACACCGCCAGAGATGGCTACAGCAGGACCACAGCATCACATACTGTTCCCAAGGCTCAGCACTGGTCTGAGGGGTTGTGTTTCTGATGTTTCTCTGCCCTACAATCTCCCCTGCAAACAAGGTGTGGACATCTCAAACCTGTTGCCTCTTAAGCCCTTGTAACTCGACGGCACATGACGCCAATGAGCATGGTGATGAATTCTGCAGAAACCTATTTCCACATCCAGTGGAAGATTACAACATGGACAGACACAGTTCTGCAGGCTCCTTATTACTTTGAACAAATAAAGGCTGCCCAGAGGAAACTTCCCATTCACTTGATTTGCTTTGCAGTAGAAAAACAGGGAAAGGGTTGCAGCCTTCGAGTGCCTGTAGTCAAGATATCCAGGCACTTGAGGTTTTTTTGGGCCATTTCTCAGAATTCAGAGACAGAACTGCTTTTCATACGAGGACAGGTCAGAACTTGTAATCACACATCTATAACAGACCCGGGTGATTTGCTTACTTGACACTGAAGTCTGTTTTGCAGGGATCCATTAGGCAGGTGTGGGTATATCAGACAGTGCAATCCAGTTTCCACTGAGAAACCCAGCAGCTGCAAAATGTTGATGTGACAACACCTGCAGGCAGAGAGCAACGACCATTCGCAAATGAAATCAGAGCAAGGCAGAAAAACACATTCCTGAGCTGGAATAAATTCCTAAACTCATCAGGTGGGCACTGCTCCCTGCAGCTGAAGCCCCGAGGAGCAGCAGGATGGCTGACCCAGCTCCAGACAGAGCACAGCAGCACAGCCCTGCTCTGCGAGGCTGGGGGGACGTGGAGCTCCAAAGGCACCAATTCCTCACCCCCCTGGCCTGGCTGGGCTCCAGACACAGCTCCAAAGGCACCAATTCCTCACCCCCCTGGCCTGGCTGGGCTCCAGACACAGCTCCAAAACCACCAACTCCTCACCCCCCAGGCCTGGCCGGGCCCTGTGGCAGCGCTGGCAGGCACATGGCTGCCCCGGCTGCTGCAAAGGCCGAGCAGAGCCCACTGACCCACTGGGATGGGCTCTAAGAAACCTCATCTAGTGGGAGGTGTCCCTGCCCTTGGCAGGGGGTTGGAACCAAATGACCTTTAAGGTCCCTTCCAACCCTGACAATTCTATGATTCTATGGACACGTGGGTGTTGAAGCAAAGGCACGGGCAGGCCGCGCTCAGGCCTCACTTAGGCCACACTCACCGAAAGCAGATCTGCACTTCTGTGTGGAAAAACCTTTGGGTGGCCTCTGGGTTTGCACATTCTGCCTGCAACGGGAAAACACGCCAGAGAACGTTAATGGCAATTACTAAGATGTTGCAATTATGCAGATCTTTTAGCCTCTAGATGATGAGCTACTTTAGAAAACAAGCAGGTAATGCTGATGGCAACTGTGTGTTGAAGGTAATTAACTGGAAATTAGAACAAAAACCAGTGTAAAGACACCTCTGATTCAGTTATTGGTGCAAGCTGTTCCCTGAACTACTCACAGGAGTAAAGTCTCTCTCCTATGGGTTTGCTGTTTTACTTTACATCACTTCATTTTTACCTCTCCTCTAGTGTAACCATTCTGGTTCCTTGCCCATACAATGCTGAACAACTGCTAACGTTCAAGAGATGCTAATAACACACCCCCTTAAAGAGATCCTAGTAACACACCCCCTTCAAAGGAGCAGCAAAGGTGGAGCACTTGCCTCTTTCAGTCTTTTGACGACGTACACCACGTTGTTCCTCTGACCTTTGTAGACATCTGCAAAAGTACCTTCACAAATTCTGCTCTTGTCACTGAAACCATCTGTGGCGTTGGTAACTTCCCTCTGGGTCCACAGGAGACTCCCACTGAGGAGATCAGTCATGGTCTCCTGCTGAGGGGTAGAGGAGCTGCAAGGCTACACATTTGCAGAAGAAACAAGTTTGTCTCATTAAAATCTAGAGGTTTTCTCTTTCTTTCAGGTGTCATACTTTTTTTCTCCTGACTTAAACCATCACCACAGTCATTGAAAACAACTGTGGAAAATATGGTGCAATCACCCACTAAGGTTTCTCTTCCTAACAGCTGTCTTCATGCACTTTGCATAGTAGAAGAGACCTGAAAACTGACTAATTTGCATTTCCACTTTTCCCAGAAAACAGACTTAGTTTTGTTTAAAAGTCCCTATAATAGTTATTTATTTATTTGTTTGCTGTTATTTTAAGTTACAACAAATATTAATTGTTACGTCTGGAGTATATATTAAGAAACAGTTGGATCAGAAAGTAGGGTTCCTCATAATAAGAACTTCACATTTACTTCTGAAGCATCTGGTGTTGGTTGCACAATAACTTGTTGCTTCCAGTGTGGCAAGTCCCAGTGCCAATTGTCATTACAGTTCCACTGTAGCCTCATCATGCACCTTTCACAACCTTAATGTGCTCCAGGCTTGAGTAAAAAAAACATTACTTCCCCCTCAAGAAACTCTGAAATGACTGCAGTCTTTGTAGCAATCCTCCTCTGGCTACTATCCATGAACCATCTTATTTTGGCAGAGTTCAAAGTCTTGAAACACAGCCTTCTTTAAAAGGAACTTGAAGGAAATAAACCCAAGAGAACAGGCCAAGACAGAACCATGATGGGACCAGAGTGTGCACATGGACCTGGGAAACCCTCTGAGGACCCACAGGAGAGCTCTAGCTAGACTATCTGCAAGACAAGGGAGCTACAGGGAGGAAGGAATGGGGGACAGTGTGCTGAAATCATCAGGAACATGAGAAAAACCTCACGGGGAGATGGGTAAGCACAGGAATGGGGGCTCAGAGGGGTGATGGAACCTCCACCCCTGCAGATTTACACCTGTCAGCCACACAAGACTCTGGGCAACATGGCTTTAATTTAACACTAGCCCAGTTTTGAGCTGAAGCCACATTTTCAGCATAAAATTTAACTAGAAGTATGCCACTTACTAGTCAGTGGCATCTATTGCACTGTCCTGTGATCACACCAGAAATGTTAAATCCTCTGTAAAATCCATACTGGAAATTCCTTCAAAATTAGCTGGACATGTTACTCATGCTGAGCTATGCCATAGGCAATGTTAATGTTCCCCCTCACCAGTCATTCACTGCCAAAGAAAGTGGGGTGAGGAATCTAACTGCAGCATTGTTGTTATATTCAGTCCAAACTGATCGTGACCAAGCCCCACTTTTTCACCAGGAGGATAAACTTTAACTGAAAAAAAACACAGAATGTCATAAAGCCAATTATGATTGCTGCAATCAAAGGGTTCTAAAGGGATTTACCTGCACACTTGATGAGATGGGAAGATTTGACTGTAAGGATTTCAAAAGGTCCCTTGGGGGAGGTGGTGGAGGAGGGAGTGAATACAGGGCTTCTTCAGAAACAGCACCTGGAACTGAAATAACAGCACTGAAAATACACCTTATTTTTGTAATACCCCAGCCCGTGACCAGTTCTGAATGCCTGGGTTGGTTTTTTTCATTTCCTAACCAGGGACAAGCTGTGACAAGCTGTCAAAATGTGCAACACTGTGTGTGACAGGGAGCTGTTTTCCCTGTTCCTCTTTGCAAGGTGACTGTGCAGATCTCTGTGGTCCTGGCTGGGGGACACAGAGCTCCCCATGACTACACTGTGGTCAGATGCTCTCCTCAGCATGCCCTGTGGTTCTGCTCCTCCCTCCCCCATGCAGAGAGCCCTGATGATATCTGCACAGCTCTTCTGGCCTAGATTGATCTTGCAGGGAGGGACAAGGGGCAGGAGATGTATGGACTGATCTAGTTTTCCTAGGAACCCAGGCTAGGACTTGGGTGTTCACCCGGGTGACATCCTGAGATCCCACAGGACAGGTACAACCAGCATCTCTCAAAGACAAGAGAGCTGCAGGAGGGAGGAACAGGAGGCCACGTGTGAAAGTCAGGAACAAGCAGCTGAGGAGACAGCAGTGCCAGGAAAAAGGTGGATCTTCCAACATGAGAAGCAGCCTGGTGTGGATGGTCAATTGGTGCCACAGCAAACTCAGCATCCAGCACTTCCCTACCTGCTGGTGGCTCTCCCAGGTGTGAACAGTCTGGTGATGGCAACAGACTTATCTCAGCTTCTTTCTCTCTCCTTTTGTTTTCTGTGGGAGTCAAAGATACATTCTCCTGTTTGGGTGGCTCCACCAGCTCTTCTTTTTCAGCAGGGGTGATATTAGAGGCTGATGTCCCTTCAAAAGAGAAGAGAGGAAGGATGAAGATTGCCAGGGAAAATAAGAGTCTGACTAATCAATTATCAGGAAATAATCCTAGTCAGGAAAAACAACTGTACAAAGATTCTTTCTGAGTGTATACATCTTAGAGGGGCTCATTAAACTTAATATAAAATAAAAAAATAAAGTAAAAAAACCTAAAAAATAAGGAAAAATAAAGGAAAAAAAATAATTTTCTTCAGCGTCTCCTAGGAATGCAGGCCTGAAACCAGGTTTTCAATCTAAATCTCAGAATAGTCAGATATGTTTATTTATTCCTGTGTCAGAATGCCACAAAATCCCCAACGTGAAGGCTTTTTGAAGGCAGCTGTCAGCCTGCAGACATTGAGGCAAACTCACAGTGCCCCTGTTCTGCAGTTGTTGGCTGTTCCCTCCAGTACTTTAACTTCCAAGTCTCTAAAATTAGAATCACTTCCCTCTTTCAACCTCTTTTTTCAGGGTTTTTCATTAATTTCACAACTTCCTGCAGATCAGACAAAGAATTCATCACTGGAGCTAGAGAACTGACATCAGAAAAGTCATTACTGTGGACACCCAGCAATGGCACTAGAGCAGTGTGAGGAATTGCTGAAGGGAGGCAGGAGTCTGGAAGGACCTGCCAGCAAAACACCCACCTGTGTGCTGTGTATGATTCCTCTGTCAGAGTGGAGAAAACTTTAGTGACACAGGACCACTGATTTTTGTCAGAATGGATAAAACTATAGCGAAATAAGGACCACTTAGTTTTCTGTGCCCAACAGAGCGATGTCTTCTCTGTATTTGCCCGAGAGGAATTTAATGAGTAAGCATATTCAGACACAGATTATAACAAAATAAAAAGCAGAAATACAGAGTTCACAGATTTATGTAACCCTGCTAGAAATCAATCCTGCTGGTGACTGAGCACACAGTGCAACGCCAGGCTGGCTGGATTCCAGAGCACACTAACTGCTTCCACGTGGCACAGCCAACAAACACAATTAACCAGACTTTCTGCCACTGAAATCTGTAGGAAGTTCTGCTGTGGAGTTCAATGGGAAAAACCATTATGAGGGCTTTTAAAAAAAAATATATAATTTCATTGTAGTTTTGCAACTTAGTGCATTTGAATTGCCCAGGGACAAAAACTAATGCTGGTCATCCAGAAACTAACCTAAAAATGGATCATTCTGCAGGATTGGTCTCTTCCATCCCCTTTTACACCCTCTTTATCTGGCCTTCTTGTTGCTTTCCAGCATTCACAGTGAAAAGCAAAGTCACTTCTCAGTGCCTGGGAAGCCCTTTGTGGGACAGTCCAGCACCGCAGTCCACCCGCAGAGGAAAGCTGGGAGCAGAGGTTAGATCTGTCACATCACAGATGAATTATGTCCGTTTCTTGCCAGCATCTCTTAGTATTTACTTCCCCTGTTTACTCTCTAGCCTGCAGAAGCCATTATAAAGATCCCTGTTTACTTGCATCAGCCAGCTGCAATCTTTCCTTAGAAATCCCCGACACGTTGTCCTCCCGCAGCCTGGAGGGGATGATTTACCAGAGGGAAACCCCTCCAAGTTTTGCACTTTGTGGCAAGTGAAGTCCAAAAAACCAAATCTCTCCGGAGTGTTCTGAAGCCAGCTGAAGGTGGCAGTGAACTCAGAGGGGCTGCAGAGCAGTCAGGGAATTCCCTCCCGCACCTGACTGCGCACATTGCGCAAGACACCGCCCGACTTACACACCACTTAAAAGCAAACCGGTCAGACAAACACCAGGGTGACGGGTGTTTCTGTGTGATTATGACTGGTTTTGTTTGTCCTCTATCTTTGTTTTTACTGGCAATGTTGCTGGAAGCCTCTGGGGACTTGGTCCAGTGCCCGCAGACCCCCCAGGCTCCGGATCCGCTGCGGTCCGGCAGGGCTGCGGTTGGCGAGCAGGAGATCTCCGAGGCTGAACACACCAGGCTTCTCTTGGAATGATTCACCACTGCGAGGTGCTGAACTAATCTCAGTTTGGAATCTACTTGTGGCCTTGTTTCACAGGCCTCTAAGGGGAGAGAAAACCCTTCACCCTGGGATAAAAGCAGCAGCATCTCCGTTTTTAACAAGTAATTTTTCTAAGCTCTCTGCACTCAGCTTTGGAAAAACCAGCAAAATTAACCCACCTGGGAAAGTCATCACACCCAACTGAACAAATCAGCTTTTCCAGGCCTCCTAAAAACATGTTGCTGCTATTATGTAGTGGCAAGACCACTCGGTGATTTCTGAGTTCCAGTTTTTATGTTTTCAGAAGGAGGAGGCAGGGTTTAAATCAACTCACAACGTGTAAAACAGGAATGTCAGTGAGCTCTACAGGAACACACTGAAATAAACCAGCCATGAACAAAGCTGGGCCCCACAGTGTGCACTGGCAGGGAAAGAAAGCAAGGACTGCACTAATCAGAGTTTATTGCTGAGAGACGAGGAGCAAGTTTTGGTCTCCTGAGCTGAATGCAGTGGCTGAATTCATCCCAGCAGTGGGTCTGCTGAGTCAAGAACTACAATCAGTGCTGTTAGCTGAGTGCTGCTGACAGCGTCTGCGGTCGCTGTTTGGTGTGGCGAGAGAATTTGCTGGATGCTGCCTGTGCTGTAGCACCCAACATTCCTCCCACTGCTCAGGGCTGTCTTCTGCCACCCCAAAATGAAAGTTCAAAGCAATGCCAGTGCCAGGAAGCCCTGGGAAGGCAGCGGTGCTGTGGTGAGCTGTGACTGTTGGCCCGGAGTGGTGGCTGTGGCACCAAGGGTGGCAGCTGTGCCCTGGCCTGGCCAGTGCCTGCTTCACAACACCCGCCCGGGGGCAGCTCAGCCAGCCCCGCGGCACTGAAAGCCAAGAGCAGATGGTGCTCCCACACAATTTCCACCTCCGGATGCACACACCCTCCTGAGCCCCGAGCACTGCCACAGGCACCCAGACAGAAC
>JAOEGS010010184.1:0-21734 GCA_025447755.1 Corythornis vintsioides
GCTGAGAAGCCTGTACTTCTGAACAGGGATTTCTAGGGAAAAATAGAGTTTTATCTGACTTCAGGAATAATGTGAACATTCCTCCCCCCAGCCAAAATGCTTTTCTGTAGCTAAAGCTGTTGGCAGAATAGAGAAAAATAAAATGCTGAGATGGGTTAGAATAAAAAGGTTGGGAGGGAGCAGAAATCTTACTGGTACTGTCTTTTTTGTGCTTTATTTTCCTAGTCTCTTGATAGCTTGAACTTCAAAATGAATGTACCCTGTGATCTTGGATCTTGCAGGGATGTCCTAGCCCTGTGCTCTCACTGTGCCTGTCCCCCAGTTGTCATAGCTGTTCTCAGTGTAGTTAGTTGCCCCAAGAGTGGCAGTTGTCACCTCAATGCACCAGGGTAAGCTGCACAGTCACCTGTATTTTAACAACTTTCAAGTATTACTGTGGCAATGTAATGAACTCTTGAACCCGAAAGAGAAGAGTTAAGCAGGTGGGAAAGAGTGTAGATGCAGAAATGGTTTTCAAAGTATTCAAATTATTAATTCTTGGTAGCTCTAGATTGCCTTTGGCGGCAACTCCTGGAGCTCTAAGTAGGCACCTCAAACCTGGGAAGGTGTGATGTGGGTGAAGTGAAAAAAACACTGGGAAGGGGACTCACCCTTGACTGCAGCACTGGGCTCCTGGAGCCTGAGCCTGGGAGGGAGAGGAGAAAGGCATCATAGTGTCTCCATGGGGTGAAACTTGGCAACTGTGGATTATTTAAATGTACGTGGCCTGGTTTAGCACTTGGAATACCCTGTGAGGTTTCTATGGAGCTAAATGCTGCCTTCAGTTAGTACTGGGCTGGATTCTGCCAGCCTCATTCACTCTTAACTGCTCTAGCACTTGGTGCTTCACTCTCTGAAGTATCCCACCCGTGGTGTGAATCCTCCTGGAGCATTTTGACCTTGTGTGATGCAAATGAGAGCTTTTGCCTGTTGAAGCAACAGAAATTAATTTGCACTGACTCAGAGATGAGACTCGAATGTGTAGAAAGGAGCTGCCCAAAGGCACCTTTTGAATCTAGGGCATTGCTAGTACGACTGAGCATCTTAGTGGTGATGGTGACGTTGAGCTGGACTGGGTGGGCTAGAAATAGGACTGCCTTTTATTGTTTAATGAGGTTTTTCAGTAGAGCATTAATGCATTACTCCTATACCCCTGGAACAACAAATTATCTGGGGTCTCTGCTGAGCAAACACGATCAATGCTAGAAACCAAAACCTCTTGAGGTACCATCCAAGGTGGGGTTATCCCCATATCTTGGCCATGCTCTTTGTTGATAATAACTTCAGTTTCGCCACGACTCTGCTCAAATTCAGGGCGTGACCAACAAAATCCGAATCCTCGGCAGTGTCAGCAGGGAAGCGGGGAGTTCCGAATGTGGCCAGCAGAGGGAGCCAGAGGCCGCGGGCTGCGTTGGGCTGGTTCGGCCCCTGCGCTGGGGGTCCCCTGGACCGTGAATGGAAGGAGCTTCGCCAGCAGGGGAACGCTGCTCTGAAGATGGGCAGGGTTTAGTGTCAGTCAGCACGGGGGAGAAGTGGCATTGGACTGACCAGTGAGTGGTGTATACCCTGAGCAAAGGGATGTGTCAAAAGTGGGCTGCAGGGCATGGTCGTCAAGTGATGAACTACACAGCAATAAATTCTGCAGGTGAGAGCTGCTTTCCTTCTGCTTAACTGCAACCATCTAGCAATTTCAGGGTGGCAAGGCCAGCAAGGCTGTTTTAAAGATTAATTTATTCCATCTGGGCATCTTTTGTCCTGGGTTCATTCTCATTCAGCCTTGCTGGAGTGTAGCACAGTAGTCCAAAACAGAACCTTAAACCTCTAATAACTCCTCTCTGCAAAACAGCTGATACAAATAGACTACTAACTTTGAAGTCTAAATACCTGGTCAGAATAAATAAAGCCTTAAAAATGTGATCTGTCCAGCTAAGCTCTGCCTCCAGTGTGTAAGGCAATAGCTGCTCTGGTCACAGCACTTTACAGGCTCCTGGAGCTGTGCAGGGTTTGTTCTTCCAACCACAACACTAGCACTGGTCACTTCCCCAGATAACACTGGGTCAGAAGATAACTGCTGTGTTATTTTGGGATGGTGACTGTGCTCACCCTTTCAGTCTTTAAAACATCAAATCTTGGTAAGATGGAGAAGCAAAATATTATTTGCTGACAGACGTGTGACCCTCCTTGGCTGCTTGGGAATGTAGAACACAGGAGACGAGTGTCTCCAGCTATAATGGCACTTGCAGGTGAGTTACAGCCCAGCTCTCACAGTGTCAGAGTGGGTACAAAGCTGCAGCAAGGGCAGCATGCTCTTTGTGGCACCCACAGTGCTGGCCGCCCATGAGAGATGAGGCTACACACTGAGCCAAACTGGGACTCTTGCAGTTAGAATCTTTATGTTGTTTGATAATAAAATATTTAATGTGCTTTTATTTAGAGAAGCATTTCTGCTTTGAAATGAAAACAAACAGCCAACGATGGCCTCGTAGCTTAAGTGTAGCTGGAGAATTCAATCAATGCAAAAAGCAGTTTATTGTGTGTTTCAGCAGGGTGGAGGTTATTGCTGTGATATATTTAACTAATAGCAGTGGGGAAAATTTATCCTCTCTGGAGAGCTGTGAAAGGCCTCGCTGAGCAGTGTGTTAGATTCCTTG
This sequence comes from Corythornis vintsioides, assembly GCA_025447755.1. Classification (NCBI taxonomy): domain Eukaryota; kingdom Metazoa; phylum Chordata; class Aves; order Coraciiformes; family Alcedinidae; genus Corythornis; species Corythornis vintsioides. The sequence goes on from JAOEGS010010184.1 coordinate 2,691, forward strand.
CTGGGTTCAGTCACCTGTGGCTGTGCTGAAGATGGCTGAAGCAAAGAACTGACCAATTCATCAAAGCAAGTGCCTTGGAAACAGTCAGGGGCTGGCTCTGTCTAAACCAGTCTGTTAACAAAGGGCTCACCCAGAGCAGGTGGGACTGGCAGCTCCAGGAGTAGCAAATCCCACCAACAACTGTGCTGCTGAACCTGCATTCCCCTAGTCCTGAGGGAATGTTCTCAGTGCTCTGATGGATTTCTGCCTCTGGCTGAGCTGACTGATGGAGGTGGGTCTTTCTGGCTTTCAGAACCAGCTACAAAAGGTGTGTATTGATTGAACCCTCCTGGGATAAGTGGGTGGGATAAGCTCAGTGCCATCAGCCCCTTCCATAATGTAGCAAGGCTTTTATGAGTCAATTTAAAAAGATTACATGCAAACTTCAGGATAAGGCATCTGAAGAGCTTGCTGCCAGCAAAAAGCCTTTTGAACTGAGTCCTCTGAAAAAGAGTAAACCAGTGAATTTCTCTCTAAAATGAAAACATTGGGCTCTTTTCAGCAGCTGCCCTGTTGAGTGCTGTAGTATCCCCTGAAATGTGGTCCCTGCTGAGCTAGGTTTGTGTTCCTGGGCACTGCTGAGCCCAGGAGATGAGGTGCTCTGGCACACTGACCCCACTGCACACAGCCCTTCAAGCAACTGCTGAGATCTCCTCAGCTCTTCTCCAGCCCAGTATCATGTTCAAAGCAGCCTGACCCAGCAGGGGGGAGCAGCAACAGAAGTCTTGTTAGAAAAGGGATTAAAAATAGCATCGAAACCAACTGCATCTCTTGGTTGTATCCCCTCTAATTCTCATCTTTTAATAATTGCTTTTAGCATGGAAACCCTGAGAATTTATTTCCACCTCCAATCTGTGCAAGTGGAAAACTTTGACATGAGTTAAATTGAAAGCCTGTAGTTGTCAGAAGACTGCCACACAGTGTCAGTTCTGTCACCAGGGGGTAACTCCAAGCTTCAAAAGGCACAATAAGAGGTGTGAAGCAGGTAGGTGTGAAGGTGTATGTCAGAGTTACAGGAATCCTTCTGAGATCACCCAGCATTGTAGCAGACCACGTTGTGATCAGAGTGACCCTGAACCAGCTGAGGTCTGACTTTGTCACACACCTACAGCACAATTAATGCCTTGAGGAGAGAGCTGCAGGCTGTGGCTGTGCCAGGAACATCCTCATTCTCCTGTCATCACCCAGATGTGTTATCTGCTGCTTGGAACTGCACCCCACTGACTCCTGACACAGAAGTAGCTTTATGCTAATGGTTTAATTACAGCTGCTGAGTGGTCTGTGTGTCTGTTAGCATCTGCTGGTGCTTCTCAGAGGTGATGGGAATAGGCAATACAGACAGACAGTGGAAGGGAAGGTGCAGTTAGTGCTGGTGGGTGTGTGGCTGCACCACAGGGCTCCAGGAGGCATGGGATGTGCTTCTCCCACCCCAGGAGACTGGGGCAGAGGGGTTGGTGCTACGTGGCCAATGTAGGGCCCCCTCTTGCAGGCCTAGGAAATATTAAACAGAAGGATTAAAGCCTTTCAGAGATAGAATAGGTTCTGCTTTCATAATATTTTTCTTTTCAGCCTCCACAAGAGTTGGCACAGCTCGGTGTGCTACAAAGCACTTTTTTCCTTTGCTCAGAACATCTTTGATGAATTCCTGGCAGGATTATTGAGTTCTGTGTGTAGAGAGGAACAAACTCCAGCTAAGCTGGGGCCTCCTGCAAGGCCACTCACCAGACTCTGCCTGGGTACACGCTGCCCCAGCCTGACACTCCCCTGGCAGCCAAGGGGATGTGGTAGAGCAAAGGGACCAAGGTCAGGACGCAGCTGGGAAATGCAGGTGTCTGGGATCGAGATAAAGATGTGATTTTGTAGACTGTAAAGGCAGCTGAAAATTCCCAGCTGAGATCAGATCAGCAACCATATGATCAGATGGTTGCAGTGTGAGTGGTGAGTCCCACGCTGCCATTTCAGCAGCTTCTCTCCAGAGTGGAGCCAGCTGGAAACAGCTGCCAGGTTTGGCAGCACGACCTGAACTGTCATGTTCCGTGAGCATGGAAATCTCCACATCTCCCCATCTCATCTCCACGTCAGCTGCAAAGCATTTTCTGCTCCTCCTTAGCCCCTGACCACACCTGCTGTTCTGGGAAGTTCAGTGCTAAAATAAAAATCATCAAAATTTACACATTGACTGAATGTTCTCCCAGGTGTGGCCCTCCCTCCACACTTCTCAAAGTGCTGGATCCATTCAGCAACCTGCACAGATTGGCACGGGGAGAGGAATCTTTCCAGGAAGCTGGTATCATGTGAAAATGCATCTGAATGCATCTCATCGATCCTCTTTGAGCTGCAGCCTGCACCATCAGCATGGTTGAGGTCAGTGGGGACCTAATTCTTTGCTTAATGTAGCCAATTGATTTCAGTGGGCACTTGGTGTACTATTTAAGGGCTAGATGTTAAGGATCCCAAGCAAGGACATGAATCAGTGTCAAGTGTTTGTGGTTTTTGTGACTCAGCTGGAGAGAGAGCTCAAGATCCCCTCAGCAGTTGGCTCAGGTAACATTTCTTAGTCTGTTTTTCTAGAGGGACAGAAAAAAGAAAATCAGAAGGGCAGCAAAAATAATAATAACAGTTTGCTTCTGGATTTCCTCCCTCTGTATTCAGAACACTAAAGTCGAGTTTGATTTCCTCTCAGAAACTTCCACAAGCAGTGCTGAAATACAATGCAAATGTGAGCAGTTAAATGACCTCTACCTGGTGACAAAACCAGATTGGTGTAGGAGCTCAGTGACACTCCTCTTCTTTTCTCCCCACCCTTCCTTAAGCAGAGCTCCTAGTTTCCAGCAACTGGAATCCTTTTGGAGGTTTGTAGCTGGCTGGGAGCTGCAGACCTTTGTTACTGCAAGAGGGAGAGAGGCAGAGAGAGGTAAATTCTTAAGTGAAATTAAATTAACCACAAAAGAAAACATTTTCAAAGACACTTAATTTCATGTCTGTTCAGAGGAGGCTTTTGGATTTGTGCCACCTAAAAATGCAAAATCACTATACACTGCAGGACTGTGGGTCTTTTAATACTCTGCTGCTCTTCAGAAATTGTTAGGAACTGTAATTGAATCTTGTTATGCTTAAATTAATAATTAGAATCTGCTTGGGAAAATATTCTTCTAATAAAAGAAGAAACAACAGACTTTGCATAATTACTAATTTCTTGTAATAATCCTCAACTGTACAGTTTATTTTTCAGCAACACGAGCTGTATCTTGCTGACAAGATGACAGTTATGGGCTTGTTTTTCTTCTGTATGCTGATCAACGTGCTGGCAGGTAAGGTTCTGGCCGATTTTATTTGTGTTTATTTTTTCAAGCAGCCAGAAATACTTTGTTACTAAAAGAGTATCTTCTATTTAGTGTCAGACATCACTTGTTTATTAATCAGACCTACTCTGGCTGTTAGTTAAGACTGTTTTGTAGCAGAGGACTGCAAATGGAGAATTTCTTACTCAGTTCTTCAAGAAACTAAAAAAAATTGGCTCTGTGGAGGGTCCTTCCTCCAAGAACTTGTCCACTCCTGGCTACACAGCAAACCTTCCAGTGACAGCAAGTGCTCCTGTGTGGGAGCTGATGCTGATGAGTTCCTTCTTTATTTACAGATGCCCGATCAATCCCGGATGGAGATGGTAATTCTTAATGTGTTTGTCTTTCTTCCCTTTCCACTAACAATTAGAAGAGTCATTTGTAGCTCCCATACCTGATCCCCAGCAGCAATGTTGGCACGAGTGCTTACTAACCTCTGTGGGCTGTGAAAGTGCTTTCCCTTAGTTCTGGGGGAGAAAGAAGAGTGAGTTTTTATAAATTTACTTAAATTCTATTAGAAGCTGACATATTAATATCTAATAATAGACTAATAGACTTGCAGTCTTAAAATGAAAAGGGGTTATGGTCGAGTCACTAGTAACAAAATCCATAACTGGAAAGCATCAGATTTCTAAACATATAAGACATCTGAGAATTTTGTCTGTCCTGAACAGTAATACTCTGTGTCTGGTTAATGCCAAGAAATACTGGCTTCCGTGACCAAAAAAAAAAAAAAAAAAGCTTAAAATTTACAAATTGCTACAAATCCAATTATGGAAATGTTGGGATAAATCCCTTGGCACTGCTACCCTGTGGTTCGTGTCACTTTGTGTGATTAGTCCATTGGTTTAGTGTTTGCCTTTGATTAAAAACCCCCTCAATGCCCTAATGATGTTTACACTGGCTTACTGATGATTACATCAGTTAACCTCTCTTTGGTGTTTTCAGACAGAATTCTTTCTGAAAATGGAGTTGTATAGAAGTATCTGCAATAATAAGCTTAATAATTACTGCTATTGCTGCTGCACATTTTTGTTAGTGTAACCAGCAGGATCCTGAGTGTACAGATTAAAATATTCAGGGAAAGCATGATAAAAGTAGAAATATATATGTGCAATAAGGGCTAATATCATTACTTTTAATCCAAAATATCTTCCCCTGTGCTCCATTATCTATCTTTATGGCTCTACAGATTTTTTTGTAACGCATCATCTGCATTTCCCCAAGATGAAATTTATATTTGCACAAAGAAAATTTTCCTGCAGCAAGCTCATAGTCAGGAGAGTGTGTGTGTGAATCTGAGAAGAAAACCTCGTTGGAGCAGTATCCTGCTGCTCTCATTACCAATAATTATGCTTTTCTCTCACACTGGGGCAAGCAGCAGACTGCAGAGTGAGTCTCAGGTCACTCTGTGTGCTCGATGCAACCCGTGCCCCCAGCCTGAGAACTTTGTTCTGTGAAATTAAGGTCTTGACAATGGGATTGTGGAAGGCTCTTAATTCCCACTAAAGACCCTGGTCCCAAGCTGAGCCTGGTGAGCAGAATGGTTCCACTTTATTTAATTCAGTTTTCAATCAAAGGAAAATACTGGGTTGGGTTTGCTGCACAGAAAGACATTTGTCACTAGTTGGTCTCAAAAAGTGTTTACGTTTTATATACTCTCTGTGTTTGCCCAGGTTTGGGTCCCAGGGTGACAGCTCCTGCATTTTCAGAATCGATTTTGTTTTCATTTTCATGTGAGTTTTTCACACATCTTCTCACATATTCCTAGAGCAGCACAAATGCAGCTGCTGTCTCCCAAGTGGCAGTGCCTTTCCTCTCCCTTTCCTTAGCCTGTTTCCTACAGCCTGAGGAGAAGAGATAAAAGATATCAGGGCAGCATGGACATGGTCTCCTGGAGCAGATCCTGCACCCATCTTCTGCTGTAGTCAAGCTACCTTTGTGCTATGAATGCAGAGGAGCAACTGCATGGCCCTTTCCCTGGCTCTGATGCCAGGAGCATGAATCTATGAATCTGAGCAGGTGGCTGCACAGGCACAGTGTCCATGGTGGCACCTTATGCCATAGAGCTTTATACTGGGCAAGAGAAATGGTGTGGAATGAGGGGAGAAAATAGCTTTTGAGTGCAATTGCTCGTTGCTTTTCAATAACTGGCAGCTTTCTAGAAATGGAAGCAGCCTGATGAATCCCTGAACTGCCCCAAATGCTGACATGTCCCTTCATTCTTGCTGCCCATTCTGTCCCACTGTCATTGCTGGTGCAAGCAGAGCAAAGTGTGACTTGGTCTAGGAGATCCTGCTCTGGCAGGGGGTTTGGACTAGATGATCTAGGTCCCTTCCAACCCCTGACATTCTGTGATTCATCTTCTGCAGAACAGGGCATGGAGAGGGGTTCATGGCTCTGCCAGCCTCTCTCCTGACAAAGGAGCCCCCAAAGGGAACCTACAACCTCAAACCATGGTTTTTTTGTGTTTTTTTTTCTTAGATCTCTACCAGCAATCTGCAGCCTTGCCATACTGGCCCTTCTCATCCAACGATTTTTGGTCCTACGTGGAATATTTCCGGACCATGGGCGACTACAAGAGGATCAATGAAATGGCCAGAGCCTTCTTTGCCCAGTTCCCTTTTGGGAGCCACCTTGGCTATCATGTGCCCAACCATGACCACTGACTGCATCACTCCTCAGGCTGGTGCCTTGGCAGGGCTGGGTTGATGGTTGGACTTGATTATCTTAAAGGTTTCTTCCAACCAAAGCAATTTGGTGACTCAAAGATGTTTAAGTGCAGATGTAGCTGCTGGCGAATCCACCTGAACTGCCCCTCCAGCCATTTAGTAACACCCACAGCAGCTAGGTGTAGCACGTTCACGCTTTAAATGACTTTTTTTCCCTCACAATTTATGCCTGTTGTGTGAAAACAATAAACTCCTTGATGCTGTTGCACAGTTCTTGGGAGGGTTTGGTGGTTTTTTATAGTGTTGACTCAGGGGAACGACTTTTTTGTGTTTGATTAAATACCAGTCCACTAATGGACCGCTAATGTCATTTAAAGACGTCCTTTGGCGGGTAACGGTGCCCTCTGGGCCACCCAGAACCATTCAGAGCTCATTTTCCTCACTTGAGGCCTAGGCCCCGCCGTTGCCATGGCGACGGTGACCATCGAGAGACTAGACCTCCGAGCGGCCAGAGCGGCTCCCGCCGCCCGCCTCAGCCCGGAAGGAAGCGCCGCCGCGTAGAGGGAGGAGCGGAGCCGCCGCCATGAAGCCGGCGGTGGACGAGATGTTCCCTGAAGGAGCCGGTCCCTACGTGGATCTCGATGAGGTAAGGAGGGTGAGGGTGCCGGGGAGGAGCTGCCTGTGGAGGGGAGGTTGGCGGGAGCCCGCTGGCGGGTGGCGGGGCCGTGCGGGTGCGGTGCGGTGCTGCCCCGGCCTCGCTCGGAGGCGCTAAGCGCCTGCTTTCCCAGGCAGGGGGAAGCACGGGGCTGCTGATGGACTTGGCCGCCAACGAGAAAGCCGTGCACGCTGACTTCTTTAACGGTAAGGGCCGGCGAGCTCCGCGGCTGAGGGGGGGGGGGGGGGGTGTGTCCCCGCAAGCTCTGCCCGCACTTCCAGCTTCGGGGCTGCCGGGGGGAAATCGGAGATTATCAAAACAAACCTCGCTTGATTTCGCTCCCATCCGACGTTTTTTAGCGCCTGGTGGTCGCTGGAGTTTTACTAACCAGGCTTCTGGGAAGCGTCGTCGTGCAAAAACACTTAAAAACGGGGGCAGAACTTTACCAAAGTGTCTCTGGCTATTTTAGGTGTTTGATCTCTAAGTTTGTAGCCAGAGCAAAAGAAAACATCTCCTTTTATACTCTTATACAGAAGTCCATACAAGTGCTGGTAGAGAGGAGAACTGCTGTGTATCTGCCCACACAGGGCTGGAATAGACACCACTGGGTTACTAGGGTGTATTGAGATATTTCAGCAGTGAGTTTGGTATCAAATCTCCTTGCTGTGGTGGTGCTGATATCACAAACTGGTAATAATTCTGCAACCAGGTAGGTTTCTCATGTTGTCACAACACAGCAGACAAAAGAAATTCAGCTTGGATGTTGGATATCTTCAGCTCAACAATGGTGAGGTTCCAGGCTTTTTGTTGGAGGAAGCATATTAATTCACTTAGTTCACCTGCATTTTGATCTTTAATCCATCAATGAACTGCCCTTGTTTTATGTGCATAGGTAACAGTTGAAACTTCTGAGGTTAATGTTTTTATCTTCTTTTTCCACCTAGATTTTGAAGATCTCTTTGATGATGATGACATCCAGTGAACTTAGTTGCCCAGCTACACAGTGCTGAGATGTGAATTTTTTCTCTAGGATCACCTGCAGTGCCCTTTATTTATTAAAATAACAGGAAAATCACAGAAAGGGGGGGAGGGAAACTGTATAAACTGTGTGGGGAATATGAAAACCAGATGGCTAAAGACAGCTGAGGAGGGAATTGTGGATTGTTATTTCTAGGAAGCTGTGTGTAGTTTTTTTCTTAACTTTCTACATGCTGCTGTGCTCATTCAATAAAAGAATCATCAGAAAACCCCAACCAAAGCTCCTCTCTCTGGGATTGACTTTCAAAGTTGGTATCACTGTCTTCTGAGCTCCTTTAGAGAATGACTTCTTGTTATTTTTTAATTAATTAAATCATTCACTGTTGCTTTTGGGTGCTATAGAAAGATCCTTGGCAGGGTATATTGCTGCCTAGAGAAGGAGTCTGTTCTGTGATACCAGCCCCTCTGGAATGGTTGACCCATGATGGGAAGTTGGAGCTCTCCAAAACATCAGTGGAGCACTGGGAGCTGGTCATGGTGAGTAGTTCTGGTTCCCTCATGATCAGAACGTGGAGCCTTCATGGAACTGGAGACAGGGCAGAGAACACCCATGGGTTCAGCACAGCCTGAGGTATTAATTAGACAAAGAACAAAGTGCCCCTCAGCACCACATTGTTTCTGTGCTGTCAAGCCTTTCAGGCTCAGTCTGGGGGCAGTCAGCCTGTTGTCAGGGAATAATCACAAGATGTGAGACTAATAAAATTGATTTAAAGGGAATTGGTGTGCCTTGGCCATTTAATGTAGTGAGGTTTGATTCCTGGACTTGCTGTCATTCCTGGCACCACTCATGGGTGTTTCTGAGTGGAAATGAGCATTTTGCCCTCCTTCAGACTAATGGCTGGTGCTTTGAGCTGCCAAGCACTGCTTTGGTGTATTTCCACATCCAGATCAATCCAGATCAAAATAGATAACAGAGGCATGGAGGTTAGTGTCCTGCACTGTCCCACCGACCACTGTGAAGCTGCCCTGGTGCCTGGCTGGTGGCAGGATGAGATCCCAAGTGCTAAAACACTCCCAGAGCCACTTGTGCAGCACAGATGAAAAGGAACAGCTTCAAAACCCTGAAATAGCAGCCTGTTCCTTCCAGTGCCCTGCCAAGGGCTGCTCTCTGTTTGGAGGAGTCTGCTGGAATCATCTTAGGAATTCAGAATGTGCCATCTATTCTGGGCAGCAAATAATGGAGGCATTGTGAGGGAGAGGAGGTTACTGGGTGAAGGAGCTGGAGCTGCTGGGGTAGCAGGAGGAGCCAGAGCTCTGCTGCTCTTCACGTGAGCAGGAGCAGGCAAGCTCAGACCTAGTGTGGTAGCACTGAGGCTTTTTTTCTTAGTTCACTTCCAAAGTATTCAAATAAACACTTTCCCTTTTGATATTTTACTGGAATAATTAAGTGGAAGTTCTTTTGAGAGTTGATGGATAAATGGAGCTGTGCCTGGGTGCAGTGGGAAGGCAGCAGGCAGCTTCCTGCTCTCAATGAGACCTTGTCCAGCAAACCTGCTGGGCAGATGACAGTGCCAGCCCTGTTCTCTCTCAGTCCCCTGCCAGGGATGGGGCCAGAACCTGACCCTTTCCTCAGGGCTCTTGCAGAAAAGCACCAGCACACTGCAGGGCAACCCTCAGCAGCAGGGGTGGCTTGGAGGTTAAGGATTTATTTCCACGACTTGACTTCCAAGTTTATTTTTTAATGTGCCTTTTATATTTGCTCCAGTTGGTCTTTGCCAAGCAGCAGGGTCAGAATCCTGACCCAAGGGAGAACCTTTTTTTTCTCAAGCTGCTCTTCCAGTGAGATCAGAGCAGAGGAGCAGAGTCTTTTAAACCCTTTCGATCTGGCAGGGAGGTTTTGGTGAATCCTTATGTATGGAAAAGTCAATCTGCAGGTGACAGGTTCCCAGCCAGGTCTAACTTAAGCTGTGTTTGTGCTGCTGGGTCTGTAGCTGTCTTATGTTATGTACAAGCCCTAAATAATCTGATTTGAACTCATGTAAACTCACAGCCTCTTTAAAGAAAAGACCTGTTTTGTGTATTGCTGTGAAAAAACCAACCTACAGAGAGGAGAGGGGCTTCAGCTGGGATCTCCTGCTCTGCCTCCCTCCCTGTTGCCTCTCCCTAAAGCTGTCCAGCTTTACTGGGAGGGATCTCACAGCTTGCCCTGTGGGTGGCGATCACAGCATGGCAGAGGTTGGAAGGGACCTCTAAAGATCATCTCAGGATCACATCCAGGCAGGTTTGGAATGTCTCCAGAGGAGGAGACCCCATCACCAATCTGGGCAGCCTGGGCCAGGCTCTGGCACCCTCAAGGTGGGAGTCCTCTGACATGCCACGGAGGAAGAAATAGACATTGACATTAATTGCTTCCATTTCATTGGGAATTAACCTTTCCTGCTGCTTGCATTGGCTGGGAAGTACCAAACTGCACCTGTATGCAAGGAGGTGACAGAACTGTCCTCAGAGAGCTGTAGTGTTGTGCTGGGCTGAGTGCAAGGAGGAGCTGGGGCGGGGGTTACTGATACAGGGCAGACACTCAGTACAAAACCACCCAGCAGCCTTGCTCCCAGCCTGGCTACCTTCAGCTCACTTTCCTCCAGTGGATGTTCAATCTGTTGGCATCACCTGCCTGGATGTACAGTGGCTGACTAGCTGAACACAGGACCTCACCCTGAAATCCCACTGCCTTCTTCCAAAAAAACCTCTAGTGAATCAATCCTTCACTAATAAATACCAGTCCTGCAGCAATTTCTCTCTTTCTTGCGTCTCTTGGTGGTTTAGTGCAGCTGCTGTTTGTATTCCAATTAATTAGTGGCAGAAGTGGGGCTGGGGCACAATTAGGATCAGCCTCTGTGTTTCAGAAAGCCAGGGATGCTTTCACACGTGGTCCCCATGACCGATGAGCCCGGTCTCTCCAGCTGCAGGGACTGAAATCTCTCGCTGGGGAGCGATGTTGTTGCTTTCTGCCTTTGAGAGGACGTGGTGACTTCCTCCTGGATCACGATTCGGGAAGAACCACCCATAGCTGCCAGGATCAAAGGAGCCGTGTGTTCTCTAACTTGCCCTAATTCCAGAGAGGCGCTGAGACCTGCTTCTTGGTGCCTTCATCCCATCAGTTGCTAGCTAAGGGGAGCTGCTGGTGATGTTCACCCTCAGATCCATCCCCTTCGTGTGCCTGCTGCACTGTGTTAGTTCCTGAAGGGAAAAACCAGTCCCTTTGAACCCCCCCCAGCTGCAGAGGCACTAAAAAGCCAGAGCTGCCTTTGTACAGCACATCTTTTTTTTCCAGGATTGAATCCAAACAAAGCCAAACGAACCCCCTGGCATTGTTGGAGAGCAGGTGATTGTGTCAGTGCAGTCAGCGTTGCTCTTGGCTCCTTTGTCCCAAGATAATTGTGTGTTTAAACCATTGTGAGATCCTCTGGAGCCAGCCCAGCCCTTGGATGTGGGCCTGTTTCGGCCAGGTTTTCCCAGCCCTCGGGGTTTATGGAGCATGGGGGGAGAGTGAAACCCCTGACTCAGTAATGGCAAAAGGCTGGATTCATTAAGAATTCATTACCCTCTCAAACCTTATTTGCAGCTCTCCCCTAAAAGCAGCCTGGGGCCATCCTGGTGCCCTGCAGCTCCCTGCCCTGGGTTTATCATGGTCAGCCTGGCTGTGAGCCCCTGCCATGGCCCAGCCATGGAGCTACATGTTCAAGTTCAAGATCCATAGCACATGCAGGGATTTGAGTGGTTGCTGGGCTGTAAGAGCCTTGCAGCTAGGGGGGTAATTGCTGACCACACTCAGCTGCTGCTCATGAAACCTCTGAGCAGGTTTTAGCAGTTGAGACCCCTCCTGCAGACACCTCTAGGGGCTGGGCAGCCTCGGGAGGCAGGACCAGAGGTTCTAAGGGCAGCTTCAGGGTTCAACTGCTTGTGCTGGAGGACTTTGCCTGGTGCCTGTGGCTGCTTTGGTGATGGGTAAGTCTCTGTTAGGAGCATTTGCCTTGGGGGAGAGCTGGGAGGTGGTTGGTTGCTTCTCCTGGGGGTGCAAAGTGCCTCTCTGGGTGGGTGGTGGGTTAAATTGGGGTTTGGTGCCTGCTGGGGAGGTAAATGTGCATGTGTCCTTAGCTGGGCTCTGTAGAGCAACAATCTGACAGAGATCTGAGGTGAAAGACTTCATAAAGCAGCCCAGACTCCTCAAGGGAGGGCTTTGACCCCTGTAACCATTCAGCAGGGACTCTCCCCATTCACTGCCTGCTGCCTGGGCTGCACTAACTGGGAGGCTGGTCTGTTTGCTGGTCTTTGAAGTGCCTGGCTGGGACTCGGGTACCCTGTGAGGAATATCCTTGTCTGAGCAGGGAACTGGGAGGAAAGTTGTCTCTCCATTCATGTCCTGGAGGATGAGTGTCATGGTTTCAGTTTTTATGGGTGTGAGAAGGGGGAAAGCCAGTGCAGAGAACAGGGGTGCCACCTCAGTGTCTTTCTTGAAAGCTTTTCCCAAGCATTTTACTGTGTTTACTGGGGTTTATTTCATGGTTAAACAGACATCCTAGGGAAGGTGTGTTGGTCTTGAGCAAGGAATCATGTAATCCCAGCATGGTGGAGGTTGGGAGGGACCTCTGCAGATGATCTGGTGTCACCCTCCTGCCCCAGAGCAGGGGACCCAGCATTGCAGAGTCCAGGCAGGTTTGGAATCTCTCCAGAGGAGACTCCACAACCTCTCTGGGAAGCCTGGGACAGGATTCTGACACCTTGGAATGAAATAATTTTTTCTTCATGTTCAGATGGAACCTCCTGAGTTCCCATTTGTGCCCAGTGTCCCTTGTCCTTTTGCTGGGCACCACTTGCAAGAGTCTGGCCACAACCTCTTAACCCCCTGGCAGCCCTTTATCTTTTGCTCAGCAGTGCTCAGCTCCCCTCTCAGGCTGCTCTTCTTCAGCTGAACAGCCTCAGGGCTCTCAACCTGTCCTGGGTACAAAGATGCTCCAGCCTCTCAGCATCTTCCCAGCCTCCTCTATGCTCTCTCCAGTAAATCCTTCTCTATCTTGAGCAAATCTCTTCCTGGCTAGGATTTTACCCTGGGGATGCAAACCTTGAGGTTTAACCTTTTAAAGTGTGTCTGAAAATGTAAAGACAGATAAGTTCCTGCTGAGGAGCCTCATGTGGGAGCTGCTTTGCTGCCCTGGGCTACTGCCCACATAAATGTCCCTAAAGGCTGAACCTGCAGGATCCTGCTGCCCTCTCCTCTGTGTCCTCACCCCTTTCAGAGGCAGGGGTAGCTCTGCTCCTCAGAGCACATATGGGCATACTACTTGCTGTGGTTGTGCTCTGAGTACTGGGCAGGGTGTGGGAGAGGTGGCTCAGCTCCATGTGTTTACACCAGACCCACTGCAAGTTGTGTGCTGGTGGGAGTGCCTGGGGAGGAACAGAAAGGAGGTCCCCTGCTGGGTGCTGCTGGAGAGCAGAGCACTGCAACCCACCCTGGTTTTTCTGTCCTTAGCAAGCAAGTGGGTGCTTGTGTGAGAGGTTCCTGCTCACAGGGGAGCTTGGAAAAGCTATTTAAAGGGATAAAGAGGAGATAAGCTTATTGATTAAGATAAGAGATGTATGGAGCATTCTCATGGAGCTTTATCTCATGGTCTGTGATAATGGGATGTGTGAATGTATAGAATTGTAAAATGGTTTGGGTTGGGAGGGACCTTTCAAGGTCATCTAGTCCAACCACGCTTCAGGGAGCAGGGGCAGGCTGCTCAGAGCCCCAGCCAACCTGACCTGGAAGGTTTTTTAGGAATGGGGCATCTACCACCTCTCTGGGCACCTCTCGAGTGACTGCTCATCAGCCACAAGGTCTGATGGCATCTGCAAGCCTCCTGAGTGGGGTGCGGGATGATGTGGAGGGCAAACAAGCATGTGGGGTTCAACAGGACTTTCCCATGAGGGCCAGAGTGGCCCCAGTCTCCGAGTTTCTAACACAAGTTGTGTTTCTTGCACCACAGCCATTGTGAGTTGAGGGGGGAGATGTCATTGACCTGGGTGGAAGTCACATTGACATGGGTCATACTGGTGATGGGGCAGTTGTGGGGGTGCTATGAAGTCCTGGGTTGTGCCCTGGGCTAAATCACAGGGTATCAGTTGTGCATGGCAGTGTGAAAAGCCACATCTAAGCCTCTGAGTCCTGGTGTACAAGATAAAACCATAATAAACACATTGGCTCCTGCTGCGTGCAAGGAATAATTTGTTTTGGCTGCCTCTTGGGATCTAGTCTTTAAATTAGTATTTCCTCCCAGTGTGTATCTCAAATGCCTCTCAGCACTTCAGTTGTTTCCATTTCCCTGCCCTCAGAAAATCCATCTGAAAATATTTGAAAAACACACCTCAAAAGCTCTGAATTCCTGCTTTCAATTTAAGCCTCTTACACCGTTTGATCCAGCAACTGCTGCATTTTAAATTCTCCTTTTATTTATGGCTTAGGTTTTTTGTTTGGTGTTTGTTTTGTCGTTTGGGTTTTCTTTTTTCACCTTGTTCCCTTTGATTCACACAGCAGGAGCAGGGTTTTTCCCAGCTCTCTGAATCGAGCGTGATCAGACTGAGCATCAGTTTGCTAAATCCAGGATGCTTGAAGCCTTCTGGGCCAGTGGAGACCCTTTCTTTGTCTGGATTCAGCCACAGTGGTTTTGGGGTTTCCAGTCTGGAAACCAGGGCTCATCTTATCCAAAAAGGAGGCAACCCAGTGTGAGGAGGAGGTGAGATGCTGAAGCCTTGATGAAAGCTACAGGGTGGGGAGATTCCTGGGAAAGCAGAAGGTGGTGTCCCTTTGTGTGCCAGCCCAGGGTCCCCCCTCCCTAGAAAAATTTATTTTTTGTAATTATTTTTTTTTCCTGGGCTTCCTGGTGAGCTAAGAGAATGTCCTTTCTCCAAATCCTTCCCAACACTGCACACAAACCCGTGGGAACGTTCTCATTGAGTATTTTATTGTTGTTATTATTTGTAATGTGGTAATTAGCTGGAGTGTAAAAAGTGCTGCAGTTGGAAGTTATTTTAGCTGAAGCTTTTAATGCTGTTTTGTGCTTGTTCTGATGCATTAGCTCTGCTCTATGTTAGTTCTTGGGAAACTTGATGGGAGTCTTCTTACAACCTATCTGAGAAAGCATCAAATCCTCTTTTAGCTAAAAGTCAAGCTCCTTGGAGAGCAATTTGATGGGATTGCTCCTAATCCCAGCCTTACCACTCTTCCCCCATTAAGATAACCTTGCTGAGAGCTGGGGCAGGTCCTGGGGGTGTGTTCATTGCAGGACCCCCCTCAACAGGGGAGGCTGAACCACCCCCTGTAGCTCTGCCCAGCTGGTGTGCAAACTACTGCTTAGGGCACACCTGTGGAGTGGAAGAGGAGAAACGTGGCTGCTGGATCTCAACTTCTGACTGCACTTGGGAGCTCTTAAGAGGGAAGATGGACAGGATCCTGGCAGCTTGCAGATGGAAACTCTAAGATTGCTGCTCGTGTGCCCTATGCTGGCAGCCTCAAGTATTTGTGCCATTACTTCCAGTGCCAGCTGAGTGATCTGGGACACCTCCACCATGAGACCCTCTCTGCCTAGGAGCCTCCAAGGGACATCCTGCACCCCAGTCAGGCCTGGTGTTTGCAGGGAGGCTTCAGTCATTGCTGAGCTCCACAACTGTGTGACCAACACTTTTGTGGGCACCTTGGGATCCCCAAAGCCACACGGTCAATGGGCTGCTTTTTTTGTGTGGTCTCACTGGCTTTTCAGATAAATAAACAGTGAAGATCCCTGCCCTAAGTGGGCATGCTGCCTACTTTGAAGATAATGATAGGGGATAAACTTAAAAGGAAAAACCAAAGGATTAAAATAAATGAAAGTTAATGGAATATATTCAAAGATCTGTGCTATAGAAGGGAAACAAGCCATGGGTGGAAGCCAAAGACCCTAATAAGACAGAAAGTTATGATGGGGAAAATGGAGACACAGGTTCCATCTGAGAAGAACAGCAGAGATGGTTTTTGTCAGCAGTCTGCTCCCTCTTCTACTCAGATTCTAAAATGCTGGTCAAAATCTGCACCATTTGTTTAAATGAACAAAAAAAAAAAGAACTCAATGTGCTATTTAAAAACAGCCAATTTTTTCTGATCACTTTTAAAAAGAAGAAAAGTTTAGGTCATTTTGAGAGTTGCTCTTTTCCCATGTGGCAGGAGTGGTGTTTCCCCCTGGGCCTGTGTTTCTCCAAGAACAGCAAGATCAGAAGTAAGAGTGAACTCTTGCATAACCTCCCTAGTTTCCCAGGAGATGGGGTCCACCCTTGGCAGTCGTTGCCCCCCCCAGAAGGCAATTCTCTGGTAAATAGAGTGTAGCTATAGCGCCGGTGCCCCAGGACGCTGTCCAGGGTTAAGCCACCTCCTCCTCTCCCGTGTAGCAGCCCCTGCTTTAGTGGCCATCCAGGTCTGGGTACAGGAGGAAGCCCATGAAGGTGGAATCGTTGACGTTGTCGGCGTAGACGCCGTTGTTGTCCCCGTCCCCGTACACCTGCAGCCACACCTCGTCCCCGCTGTTGAGGTGCAGCAAGACGGAGCCGCTCGCTTGGTCGACGTTGTTCTTCTGGAACTGGTCGTAGGTGAAGATCACGGCCTTGTCCTTCTTGTAGAGACTGACCTTGACGTCCGACAGGTAGACTGTCAGGTGGTAGGCGAAGTAGTACGTGCCAGGGATGCTGCAGAGGAACTTGCCCGTGCTGGCATCGTAGTGCCTCTGCTCGTTGTAGAAGATCTTGCTGAAGCGGATGGGGACGTTGGGGTGCGGGGATCGGTCCGTCAGCCCCACGCTGAAGGCGGAGCGGTGGACGAAGGCGCCTTCGCCCTTCTCCCCCTTCTGCCCTAAGTAGCCGGGGGCTCCTCTCGGCCCGTCCCGCCCTGGCATTCCCACTTCGCCTTGGTCGCCTTTGGGACCTTGCACACCTGGGGGGACAGAGTGGGGATGGGGAGTTCTGTTTGCACTGTGCTGCCTGAAACGCAGAGGGGGCTGTGGCATGAGGACCTGCTCAGCAGCACAGAGCTGAGCAAGGCTGGATGACCTCCACACCCCCCCATGAGCTGAGTCAGCCTGTTCACCTCCCTGTTCCCTCCCAAGCTGTGTGCAAGAGCTGCTGACAGTAGCATGTCTGAGAAAACATCATTAGTTGGAAAAAACAACCACCAGACCAAACTCTTTGACTTGGGTTGTGGAATCTCCATCTCTGGAGATACTCAAGCCATTGGGACAAAGAGTAGGCAGGGACCCCCCAGATGTGAGACCTGCTCATATCTCCAGCACCGATGTACCCCCTGTTCTTCACCAACCTGCCTCTCCTTTCTCTCCTTTTAGTCCATCTTTGCCATCTTTCCCATCCCGGCCAGGGAGCCCGTTGTGACCAGGGTAGCCGGGTGCTCCTCCCATCCAGTTGGCACATGGAGTTTTGGGTTCAGGCTGGTCATCCTGGGCAGCCATCTCTGGGCACTGGAAGGCCACCAGCAGCAGCGAGCAAAGGAGGAAGCCTGCTGGGCCCTTCATCCTTGGTTCCTGCTGTGGACAATCACTTTGTTAACTTTAAAGGTTAATAGAGAGGTGGAGAATAAAAAAAGGTAAGAAAAGCCCCACCCTTGAGTAACTATGAGGCCAGAAGACTGAAGTTTGAATCAACATCTCTGAAGGAAAATGATTCTGCTCACCTCATGGGCCCCTCCACATCCACTGTGGTGCTGGTAGGAGCTTCGTGAGCCAAGCTGGGTCAGGGCCCTCAGGACCAGTATGGACCTCAGCCTGGGAGCACAGCCAGCATGGGGAGGAGCAGAAGCCAGAGTTCCTCTCCCAGCACTTGCAGAGGAGCAGAAGCCAGGGTTCCTCCCCCAGCACTGGAAGGCTCTTGGCACGGGCACAGATGTAGCTCAGCATGGAGCATGGCAGATGCTGGAGTGTCTGTGGCTGGGCTCTGTGCAAAGCTTTGCTTGTCCCACCACGGTGCAGTAAAAATTCTACCCAGCTGAGTGAGCAGCTGGCTGGACACTTGGGTCTGGCAACACCAGCCTCAGAACCCCCAAAACCTTGCAGCTGAGCTGGTGGTTTATCACCGTGCCTGCAGCCATCTAACCTGGCCCTGTCTGACCTGAATGGAAGCTCCAGCTGGGCTTTCCATCTCCCTTCAGATACCATATGGAATTATGATACTGGTTGGTTTGGTTTTTTTCCCCCACCCAGTTTTTGGATTACTGGAAGACAAGTTGTGCAGTGTTCAGGCATTGCAGGGTTGAATTTGTCTTTAATTGCTTTGCTAATCAAAGTAATTAGCACAGCTCCCCAGATCCAGGGTGGTGGTGACACCCTACAAACTGCCTGGGCCTCTTGGTGCTCCCAGGAAGCAGAGGGAGCTTGGTGGCCTTTGGGTCACGTTTTTGGAATCAGGTATTTTTAAATTACTATTTTTGAGTGATATTGTTCCCTGGGCAGAGATGATAGCCTGGAACAATAAAGGTGTCCTGTTAGGAGCGTTGTAAGTGGCATAATAGGCAATACAAAGTGAGTAACAGCATGAGCATTAGAGTCCCTTAGCTCTGCAATTTCCAAGAAAAATAGTATTTCAGAGCAATTCCTCCTTTGCAGGCTTGATTTTCCCAGGCAAGCTATTTAAATGTCAGATTTAAAATAATGTCTTATTAGCTCTCGTGTAATTGCTTCAGAGGAAGCTCAAGGACGTGCTGGGTTTGGCTGGGGTAGAGTTAATTTTCTTCACAATTGCTCATAGGGGGCTGTGTTTTGGATTTGCACTGGAAGAAGCATCAGTCACACTGGGATGGTTTTGTGGCTGCTGAGCTGGGCTCACACAGGGTCCAGGTCTTTTCTGCTCCTCACCCCACCATTGAGGAGGCTGGGGGTGCACAAGAGGCTGGGAGGGGACACAGTTGAGACAACTGACCCACAGGGATATTCCAGACCATATGACATTATGCTCACCAGTAAAACTAGGGGGAAGCTTTCTGGAGGGGGCAGGGCTGCTGCTCCAGGACTGGCCAGGCAGCAATTGTGTTCATTTGCATCTCTTGTCTTTAGAGGGGTTTATTCCCCTCTCTTTTTGTTACTTTCCTTCTCATTACAATCTGTTCTTATGATCACTATTTTATATTTATTTCAATGATTAAATTTATTATGTCATCCCCCTAGTTTTCTCCCTTTTGCCTTCCCAATTCTCTTCCCCCCCCCACCCCCCCCCCCCCCCCCCCCCGCGCCGCGGGGGGCTTGCGTGCCCCCCGCGCGAGGCCTGTCAAGGTAAAAAAATAATCTTCCGATTTTCA